>CAKNXH010053862.1:0-12894 GCA_932178445.1 Andricus quercusramuli | reverse complement strand
AAAAGAATTTTCCATAAAACATTTAAATTTTCTACCAAAAACACGTATTTTCGACTAAAAAAGACAAATTTTTAACAAATTTTCATCTATAAAGATAAATTTTCAACAAAAAATCGAATAGTTAAATTTTCAGTTAAAAAAGTTCGTTTTAAACCATAGA
The DNA here is from genome assembly GCA_932178445.1 of Andricus quercusramuli. NCBI lineage: Eukaryota > Metazoa > Arthropoda > Insecta > Hymenoptera > Cynipidae > Andricus > Andricus quercusramuli. The sequence continues at coordinate 12,734 of CAKNXH010053862.1, read as the reverse complement.
AATGAATTTTCAACTAAAAAGCTTAATTTTATACCAAAAAAGACGAATTTTCAATAAAATAAATGTATTTTCAAATACATATACACACATACCTAAAATGGAATGATTGAATTTTCAATTCAAAAAATTAATTTTCATACAAAAATAAAGTTTTTTCAGCAAAATAGTTCAATTTTCAGCCAATAAGATGATTTTTTATTAAAGTTTTTTTAGATTCTAACCAAGTAATTGAATTTTTAATAAAGAGAATACATTTGCTAATAAAAAACGGATGTGTTTACAATAAGGAAACGAATTTTCAATAAATTAGTTACATTTTTAACCTACAAGATGAATTCTTAACCAAAATCACGAATTTTCAACAAAGAAAATTAATTTTTTACCAAAAAAGGCGAATTTTCAAAAAATAAAGATTCTTCAGCCAAGACAGGAAAAAATTTCAAAGAAATTGTTGAACATTCAAGCAAAAAGACAGCATTTTCAACCAGAAAATATTAATTTTCTACAAAAAAGTTCATTTTTAACCAAAAATTACAGTTTTAATCAAAAGAGAGAAAATTTCCACCAACAGGATTAGTTTTATACCAATAAATACCAATTGTTGACTTAAAAAAAAGATTAAATTTCAGCAAAAAAAAAATGGAAAAGTTACATTTCTAGGTTAACAAATTAATTTTAAATAAAAACAAGAATTTTCAGCAAAATATTTAAATTTTCAATGAAGGAGATCAACCCTCAAACAAATAAATTTTTAACAATGTGGTTCAAGTTTTACCCAAGTGATTAAATTTTAAATTTTAAAAATGTCAATTTGCAGCTAAAAATAGTTACGTTTTTAGTTTAAAAATTACTTTTCAACCAAAAAACGGCATTTTCAACCGAAGAGATGAATTTTCTACCAAAAAATATGAATTCAAAAACTCAAAAATATTCCACTTATTTCAGTAAAATTGAAACGAATATTTTAAAATTAAGGAGACTGTAATGAAATTCATATGAACTGCAAAGAATATAATTGCAAAAAAAAATTTCTTGTCAAAAAATGTCCAACGAATTGAATAAAATGGAAGTGAACAGAATTCGGGGCCAATATTGAAAAAAAATCCAACAAATTATATAAAATTCGAGAGAACTTAGAGAAAATTAAGGGAAATAAGAAGAATTCGATAGAATTCGTAAAAATTGTTGTTTTTGGTTGAAAATGAGATTTTTCTTATATAGAATTAATTTTTTTAACTGGAAATGTAACTGTTCCTATTTGGTTAAAGGTGTTGGTTTAAAGTTAAAAATTTTTAAAGAATTCCAAAGAATTACACAAAATTTGAAAGAATTCATGATAAATTAATAAGAATTGAGAGTGAGTTCCAAATGAATTCAAATAAATCCAAAACAATTTTTTAAAACCAAATTTTTTTTCAATAAAAAAGTGAATTAAAAATAATTCAAGTGAATTGAAAATATTCAAAAAATATTTTAAAGAATTGAATTAATTATATTTGGAATGATTTGAGAAAAATTCAAGGGAATTGAATAGAATTTGATGAAATACCTAAGAATTTAAGGTAAGTTTAAAAGACTTCCGAGTGAATAAAAAAAAACTAATAAAAATTTGTTAATCCATTGAATTTTTTTATAATTGAGTGCATTTGGAAGAATTAAAGTGAATTCAAAATAATTCAGTGAAAGTTAAAAATAACAATGGAATTCGAAAGAATAAAAAAAAATTGAAAAAATTCAGGATAAATTAATAAGAATCCAGAGTGGATTCCGAATAAATTCAAGTTAGTTGAAAGAAAAATAAAAAAAATTCTACTTATTTTAGAAAAATTTGAGCGAATTTTAAAGAATTAAAGAGACTTAGATGTAATTCATAAGAACCGGAAAGAATATAATTGCAAAAAAATGTGATATAAAAAATTTCCATCGAATTGAATAAAATGAAACTGAACAGAATTCAGGGCCAATTCAACAGAAATTAAATTAATATTGAAAAAAAAATCCAATAAATTATATAAAGTTCGAGAGAATTTAGTGAAAATTAAGGGAAATAAGAAGAATTCGATAGAATTCGTAAAAATTCAAAATGAATTCGAAAAAAATTCAAGTAAATTAAAAATAATGCAAGGAAATTGAAAATAATTCAAGTGAATTGAAAATAATTCAATTAAATTGAAAATATTCAAAAATTATTTTAAAAAATTGAATTCATTAAATTTAAAATGATTTGAGAAAAATTCAATGGGATTGAATAGAATTTGATGAAATGCTTAAGAATTTAAGGTACGTATAAAAGACTTCCGGGTGAATTAAAAAATAAAACAAAAAAAAGTTTGTTAATCCATTGATTTTTGTAGAATTAAATGCATTTAGAAGAATGAAAGTAAATTCAAAATAATTCACTGAAAGTTTAAAAAAAACTTCAACAGAATTACAAAGAATTGAAAAAATATGAAAAGATTCAAGATAAATTAACAAGAATTCAAAGTGGATTCCAAATAAATTTAAGTGAGTTGAAAAAAAAATGCAAGGAATCAAAAATATTTCACTTATTTCAGTAAATCTGGAGTGAATTAAAAATAATTAAAGATATTTTGTTGAAATTCATGAGAATTGGAAAGAATATAAAAATCCATAAATTAAATTAAATTCGAGCGAATTTAGAGAAAATTGAAGGAAATAAGAAGAATTTAATAGAATTCGTAAAAATGTAAGTGAATTAAAAATAATTCAAGCAAATTGAAAAAAATTCAATTGAATTGAAAAAACTCAAGTGAATTGAAAATATTTTTAAAATATTTTAAAAAAATTGAATTTAAGGTGACTCTGAAAGACTTGCGGGTGAATTTAGAAAAAAAAACTAATAAAAATGTGTTAATCCATTGATTTTTGTAGAATTGAGTGCATTTAGAAGAATTAAATTGAATTCAAAATAATTCACTGAAAGTTAAAAAACAACAATGGAATCCCAAAGAATTAAAAAAATATGAAAAAATTCAGGATAAATTAATAAGAATTAAAAAGAATTGAAAAGACTTTGATGAAATTCATAAGAATTGGAAAGAATATAATTGAAAAAAAATTTGTTATAAAAAAATGTCAATCGAATTGATTAAAATGAAAGCGAAGAGATTTCAGGGCCTATCCTACAGAATTACAGTAAATATTAAAAAAAAAAATCAACAAATTAAATAAGATTCGAGCGAATTTAGAAAAAATTAAGGGGATAAAATTCAATAGAATTCGTAAAAATTTAAGGGAATTAAAAATAATTCAAGCAAATTGAAAACAATTTAGGTGAATTAAAAATATTAAAAAAATATTTTAAAAAATTGAATTAATTAAATTTGGACTAAATTCAGAAAAATTCAAGGGAATTGAATAAAATTTGAAGAAATGCCTAAGAATTTAAGGCGAGTTTCAAAGTTACTTCAGAGTAAATTTAATCAAAACTATAAAAATTATAAATCCAGTGAATTGAAAAATTCAAAATATTCTATTGATTTCAATAAAATAGAAGCGAATTTAAAAGAATTCTAGGGAATTCAAAAGATACGAATAAAATGCCTGAGAGTTCAAGGTGAGTTTAAAAAGACTTTCTGGTGAATTAAAAAAAAAACTAAAGACAAATTTGTTAATCCATTGATTTTTGTAGAATTGAATGCATTTAGAAGAATTAAATTGAATTCAAAATAATTCACTGAAAGTTAAAAAACAACAATGGAATTCCAAAGAATTAAAAAAATATGAAAAAATTCAGGATAAATTAATAAGAATTCCAAGTGGATTCCAAATGAATTGAAAACAACAACAAAATTTAAAATGTTCCACTTATTTCAGTAAAATTTGAGGGAATTAGAAATAATTCAAGAGATTTTAATGAAATTCATAAGAATTGGAAAAAAAATATTTTTTAAAATTTTAAAATTAATAAATTTCCATCGAATTTGAGTGAACTAAAAAAATCCAAGAAATTAAATAAAATTTGAGCAAATGTACAAAAAATTAAGAAGAACGAGAATAATTCGATAAAATTTGTAAAAATGCAGAGTGAATTAAAAAAATTCAAGTTAATTCAAAATAATTCAAGTAAATAAAAAATAATTCAAGTGAACTAAAAATAATTCAAAATATAAAAAAATGAACTAATTAAATTTGGAATGAACTGAAAAAAATTAAATGGAATTCAATAGAATTTCATGAAATTCCTAATAATTTAAGGTGAGTTTAAACGACTTCAGGGTCAATGAAATCAAAAATAAAAAAATCTCAATTCGTTACTTTTTTTTTTAACTCATATTTTAGTGTTGAAAAGTCAACTGAAATCTTTTTAGGATAAAAATTGAACTATTTTTTTGAAAATTTATCTTTTCTTTCAAAAAATTCATCTGTTTTAGTAGAAATTTCATCTTTTTTGGATAAAAATGCAACCATTTGGTTGAAAATTCGACAATTATTTTAAAAATCCTCCTTTTTGGTTAAAAACTAAAGAGTTTTGTTGAAAATTCAAGTATCTTTATAGGAAATGTTATTTTGGCTTAAAACTCATTATTTGATGTTGAAAAGTCAACTGAAATCTATTTTGGATGAAAATTCATCCAAAGAGCCAACGTTTTTGTTTGAAAATTAAACCGTTTTTTTGGAAATTCGTCTTTTTGTGTGAAAAATCCAACTGTTGTAGAAAATGTACTTTTTGTTTAAAATTCATATTTTAGTGTTGAAAAGTCAACTTGAATCTTTTTTGGATAAAAATTCATCTATTTTAGTACAAATTTTATCTTTCTTGGATAAAAATGCAACTGTTCGGTGAAAAATTCAACAATTTTATTAAAAAGTCATCCTTTTCGTTTGAAAATTAGTTTTTTTTTTTTTTTTTGAAAATTCAACTATTTTGAAAAAAATTTACTTTTTGTTAAAATTTGTCTTTTTTACTTAAAAATTCATCTGTTTTCGTAGAAATTTCATCATTCTTGGATAAAAATGCAACTGTTTGGTTGAAAATTCAACAATTTTATTTAAAAATCATCCTTTTTGTTTGAAAATTACACAGTTTTTTTTTTGAAAATTCAACTATTTTGTAAAAAATTTACTTTTTGTTTAAAATTTGTCTTTTTTATTTAAAAATTCATCTGTTTTCGTAGAAATTTCATCTTTCTTGGATAAAAATGCAACTATTTGGTTGAAAATTCAATAATTTTGTTAAAAATGCATCCTTTTTGGTTGAAAATTTAACTATTTCTTAGAAACTTTACTTTTGTATAAAATTCATATTTTAGTGTTGAAAAGTCAACTAAAACCTGTTTTGGATGAAAATTCAACTATTTTTTTGAAAATTTTTCTTTTTTCTTTTAAAATTCATCTGTTTTACTAGAAATGTCATTTTTCTTGGATAAAAATGTTGCTATTTGGTTCAAAATTCAAAAATTTTATGAAGCAGCCATCGTTTTTGTTTGAAAATTAAACCGTTTTGTTGAAAATTCGTCTTTTTGGGTTAAAAATTCAACTGTTGTCGTAGAAAATTTATTTTTTGTGTAAATTCATATTTTAGTGTTGAAAAGTCAGCTTGAATCTTTTTTGGATGAAAATTCGTCTATTTTAGTAGAAAATTTTATCTTTCTTGGACCAAAATGCAACTGTTTGGTGGAAAATTGAACAATTTTATTAAAAAGTCATCTTTTTTGTCTGAAAATTATACAGTTTTTTTTTTTGAAAATTCAACTATTTTGTAGAAAATTTACTTTTTGTTTAAAATTTGTCTTTTTTATTTAAAAATGCATCTGTTTTAGTAGAAATTTCATCTTTCTTGGATAAAAATGCAACTATTTGGTTGAAAATTCAAGAATTTTTTTAAAAATGCATCCTTTTTGGTTGAAAATTCAACTATTTCGTAGAAAATTTACTTTTTGTTTAAAATTTATATTTTAGTGTTGAAAAGTCAACTAAAACCTTTTTTTGTATAATAATTCAACTGTTTTTTTGAAAATTTTAGGTGGAAAGTGCAATTATTTTATTGGAAAATTAATTATTTTGTTAAAATTTCTTTTTTTTTTAACACAATTTATTTTTTATTCAATTTAATTTTTTGTTTGAAAACTGAATTTGAAAATTAAAAATGTTTTTTTAGTCTTTGATATTTTAAAACTTTTTTTTTTGTAATTATTATCATTAATTTTTATATTGATTTATTATATATAATTTATATCAATTAGTTTTTTAATATTATAAATTCGAGTATTTTGTTAAAATTTATTTTAAAAAAAAACTGGTTTTAAATTTATTTTAGTTGAAATATAAACTATTAGACTTTTTTGTTGACAATTCATCTTTTTAGGTTAAAAATGCAATTATTTCGTTGAAAAGTTAATTTTTTGTTGAAAATTCGTGTATTTTATTACAAATTTTATTTAAAAATTCATGTGTTTTAGTAGAAAATTCATCTTTCTTAGATAACAATGTTGCTATTTGGTTCAAAATTCAAAAATTTTGTTAAGAAGCCATCGTTTTTGTTTGAAAATTCAGCTGTTTTGTTGAAAATTCGTCTTTTTGGGTTGAAAAAAATGCAACTGCTGTCGTAGAAAATTTACTTTTTGTTTAAAATTCATATTTTAGTGTTAAAAAGTCAACTTGAATTTTTTTTGATAATAATTCAACTATATATATATATTTTTTAAATTATCTTTTTTATTTAAACATTCATCTATTTTTTTTTATTAAAAATTCAACTGCGTGGGTGAAAGTTGAACTACCTTGTTAAAAAATTATTTTTTTAATGAAGGTTTATCTCCCTGGCTGCAAATTTTAACTATTTTGTTAAAAATTAATTTTGTTGTTCGAAATTCATATTTTCTAGTTGAAAAGTCCATTTTTTTACAGACAATTCGTCTTTTGGCTTGAAATTTCAACAATTTAGACAAACTTTTTTTCATTCGTGACAGAAAAATCTTTATTTGATGAAAATCCCTCTTTTTGGTTTTAAAATTCATTTTTTAATTAAATTTTATCTTTTTAGGTTGAAACTGCATTTATTTTGTTGAAAATTTAATTATTTTGTTGAAAATTCAAGTATTTTGTTTTAAAAAATCATCTTTTATGGTAGAAAAGTAATTTTTGTAAATAAATGTCATATGAGGAAAAAAATACTTACGATAATTTTTGCGAGAATACTTTCTTCGTCAAATTCCATCGCCATTACTGCTTTATCGGTCTGAATATCTGCAATTGCGTCTCCGGGTTGAATTGGATCTCCCTCTTTTTTTAGCCATTTGACGATTGTTCCAGTTTCCATCGTAGGAGAAAGTGAGGGCATCGCAAGTTCCTTGCCCTTCACTAAAAATCAATTGTTTATTTAATTTAATCTACTAGAGCAAAGCGAAAAATTAAAATTTCCAAAAATGAAAGACCCTGAAGTAACATTATTTTTAAAAAAAGCAACTGTGTAAAATTTGGTTCGGACCAGCAAAATTTTTTTGCAAGAATCCTGCCAAAATTGCCTGCATCTCTATGAAATACTTTTTTATTTGTTATAAGTTTTTTTTCACTAAAACAACCCTTTTTAAGATAAATTTTTAAAAAGGTTGGAAATAGTCACAAGAAATTTTTTTATATTTCTTAAAACCAGTGGGAATTTTTAATTTTACTTATTAGTAGACACCATGAAAAACATAAATCACAACAAAAATTACAAGAAATTAGAATTTCGGTTTATTATTTGGAAGATCTTTTTTTTGTAAATTCTTTCATACTTTCTTGTAAAATATTAAAATTACAATGAAGTATAATATATGAATTGTACAAAAAAAAAAGTAAGAAATTTGCCCCCCAAAAAAAGGAGGAATGTCTAATTTCTTGTAAGTGTCGGTTTAATTATGAATGAAAAAGCAAGACAGCATCTCATAGGGCATAATTTTGTATCACCCAGATTGCTATGGGCTAGAATGAAGGTAGGAATCAGAAGATTATTTATCATAGCGTGCTACGCACCAGTTGATAGCGATTCGAGGGAAGTTAAGGACGCCTTCTGGGACACTTTAAATGATACAATAAGTACTTGCGACCAAGGTGAAAGAATAATTTTGTTAGGAGATATGAACGGATGGGTCGGCGTCCAACGTCAGGATACAGATACAGGAGGGGTACTAGGTAATTTTGGGGATCCAACAAGAAAAAATTATAACGGGGAAAAATTAGTTAGCTTATGCTTAGAGAAGGACCTATTTATTACAAATACCTGGCTTCGACATAAAATGATCCATACTTACACCTGGTGTAAAGGAAATAACCGCAGTATAATTGACTTCGTTATTGCAGATGAAAGACTAAGAGAACTAGTTACAGATACAAGAGTCATGAGGGGGGCCGAATGCAATACTGATCATTACCTTTTAGTCTCCAGGATGAACTTAGGGCGGGGGTGGAGAAGAAAGAGAACCAAACAAACGAAACAAACGCGAATCAAGGTCGAAAATTTACAGAAACCGGAATTACGAATAGATTTTCAGAATAAGATAAACGAACGCATAGATAAGGCAATTTGGGAGTCGCTTGAAAGGAACAAAGATGTAGAAGGTGCGTGGGCTTTATTGCGGGATACCATTGTTGAAACTGCGATTGAAGTGTGTGGTATGGCGAGGGTAGGAAAAAAGTCTGGCGATGCGTGGTGGAACGATGAAATTGCGGCAGCCCAACAAGAAAAGAAAGAAGCGTACAAAAGAACGTTGAACATGACAGGTCTTAGCGATGAGGAGAGAAATAGACTCAAAAATGATTACAGACACAAAAAGAGGAAAATTAAACGTCTAGTCAAAGAGAGTAAAGAGAAAACCAGAACAGAAGAAGAGAACAAAATAAAAAACTGCTTTGAAGGAATTATGAAACTATTATTTAAAGAGATGAAGGGAAGTAAAAGTACAGAGTTTTTTAGCATGAGAAACAGCAAAGGTGAAATGCTATATGATATAGACGGGATAGTAGACGCTTTAAAAGACTCTTTTAAAGAACTATTAGGAGGTGAAGATATAGGGCAACAAAACTACGACATTGAACATAATGCAATAGAAAACCCAATTGAAAAAGTCAGTGTCACTGAGGTCAGAGATATAATTAAGAACTTGAAAAACGGTAAGGCTGCTGGTTTAGACAGTATTAGCGCTGAAATGCTTAAATACGGTGGCGAGTACATACCTCACAGGTTGTGCGAATTGATAAATTTATGTTTCGAGACAGGAGAAATCCCAGACGATTGGAGAAAAGCGATTATTGTACCAATATATAAAAAGGGAGATAAAAACAACTGCAGTAATTACAGAGGTATCAGCCTACTAAGTACCGTAAGTAAAATATACTCAAAAATACTTATTCGTAGGGTAATGGAAATTACAGAAGAGAAGATATGGGAAGTCCAAAGTGGATTTATGCCAGGAAGATCATGTACAGATCAGATATTTAGCCTAAGACAGATCACAGAAAAAAGCTTGAGAGTAGGAAAGAAAGTTTTCTGTGCATTTATTGACCTAGAAAAAGCTTTCGACACGGTAAATAGAAGTAAACTTTGGGAAGTCCTTAAAGAGTATGGAGTGAATGGAGGGCTCCTACAAGCAATAAAAACAATATATACGGGTAGTTAAAGCAAGTGTAAGGGTAAATGGGAAACTGAGTGACTGGTTCGATATAATGCAAGGCGTGAAACAAGGATGCGTTATGTCCTCGTGGCTATTTATCATATTCATGGATAAGTGTCTAAGAACTGCCCTCTTCAACGAAAAAGGTATAGATCTCGAAACCGTCAAAGTACGTGGGTTGGCTTTCGCAGATGACAAGATTGTTATGGCAGAATCAGTCGAAGACTTGCAAAGAATGTTGAATAAACTTAACACAAGCATGAAGAACATGGACCTCAAAATTAACGTGAATAAAACGAAAGTCATGGTTTTTGAGGGAAAAAGTGAGAAAACAATATGCAACATTGTCCTAAATGATGTGAGATTAGAACAAGTTGACAAGTACGTATATCTAGGTAGTCTATTCACTAGCGACGGAAAAATAGATGGGGAATTAGATAGGCGCATAAATAAGGGTAAGCAGGTTATCGGTAGAGCAGGATCCATCCTCACGAATAAAAACATATCAATAAAAGCTAAAATGGCCATACATAATTCCATATTCGTACCAACTGTACTATACGGTAGCGAGGCATGGACCTGTCAAGAAAAGGACAGGAGAAAAATCAACGCGATCGGCATGAAACCTCTGCGCATAATATGCGGAAAAACACTGCTGGACAAAGTCCGAAACGAGATAATCCTCAAAGAATGTGGTACAGGAGACACGCTAGTTGACATATGGGAAAGAAATCAGCTAAGGTGGTTCGGTCATCTTGAAAGAATGAAAGATGAACGACTGACGAAGCAAGTATATAAAGGTAAAGTAAATGGCAGAATGCCCAGAGGTAGACCGCCGAAAAAATGGTTAGAATCTGTAAATGAGACATTGATCCGAAGAGACATAAGAAGTCATAGGAACAGAAGAGCTTGCATGAAGAAATGCATGGACGTAAATGAAGCTAGAGTAGTATGCCAGGACAGAAATGTGTGGCGACAAATAGTTTATAATCGCTAGAGAGATTGATCAGCAACCTGGGTCGGAGCAGTGTTGCGGAGGGAACGTGTTATTTGAATAAATAACACGAAAACTCCAGATCAATCTAAAATATCTATACCATAACACATATACCTATATACCTATCTACCTTATACCATATAACGACCTACTTTACACCTATATACCTATCCCACTACTTTCCAACCGAGTAAGTCACGCCTACCCCGAAAGGGAAATGGCTTAATGGTATAATAATAATAATTTGTTGTAATTTATTGTATTTATTTGTATTTTTCAGTAAAAACAGTTTTCGATTTTCGTACTTATTTGTGAAAAAAAGACATAATTTTTCAACCAAGTGGCTGCATTTTCATACCGAAAATATTAAATTTCAACAAAAAAGTTAATTTTCAACTAAATAGTCGATTTTTATATTAAAATATTTGCATTTTTCACCCCCAAAAAGACGAATTTGGAACAGAATAGTTCAATTTTAATCAAAAAATATGAATTTTCAACCAAACAATTAAATTTTTAACAAAGTAGTTCAACTTTGAGCCAAGTAGTTAAATTTTCAACCAAAAATGATAAATTTGCAACGAAAAATATAATAGTTGATATTATTTCAATCAAAAAATTTTTTATTTCAAATCAATCACATTTTAATTCAAGCAAGAAAGACGAATTTTCAACAACATAGTTAAATTTTCAACCAAAAGAAATTAGATTTTTTACCAAAAGAGATACATTTTGAAACGAAAAAGCCGAATTTTGACAAAAGAAAGAAATTTTTCCACTAGATTAATCAATCTTAAAACCAAAAAGACGAATTTTCTATAAAACAGTTGCATTTACGAATCGAAAATATGAATTTTCAACAAAAAAGTTACTTTTCAACCAAATAGTAGAACTTGCTACCAATTAGTTGATTTTTTAACGAAATACATGAATACAAAGTAACTTCAAAGTAACTAAAATTAAAGTTCTAAATTACTGAAAAAATCGTAACTAAGTTACGCTATAAGTTACTTTTTAAAAGAGTAATACAATAATAACGTTGAGTTCTTATGCCAAAAAGATACATTTTTTATAAGACCTTAATTTTCAACCAAGGAAGATAAATTTTTAAATAAAAAAAAAAATAACCTTTCTACCACAAAAGAGGAACTTTTAATTCAAAATAATGAATTTTTTATCCAAAAAGACGAATGATCAAAAAAACAGTTGAATTTTCAACAAAAATGTTAATTCTCAACCAATAAAGATCAAATTTCTAACGGAATAGATTAATTTTGTACCATAAAATAGTAACTTTTAATCCAAAGAGATGCATTTTTTATACAAAAGAAATGTGCAACAAAAAGAAAAATTTTTAAAAAACTTTAAATTTGCAACAAAAAAGTAAATTTTAAACGAAGCAAGATAAATTTTCAACTAAAAAAGATTACTTATCTACTATAAAAGAAGAATTTTTAATTCAAAATACTGACTTTTTTGATCAAAAAAACGAATCTTCGAGAAAACAGTTAAATTTTCAACAAAGAAGTTAATTTTCAACCAAGAAAGATAAATTTTCAACTAAAAAAGATTACTTTTCTACCATAAAAGAGGAATTTTCAATTAAAAACAATGAATTTTTTATTTTAAAAAACGAATTTTCAACAAATAAGTTAAATTTTCCACAAAAAAGTTAATTTTCAACAAAAAGAAAAATTTTCAACTAAAAAAGATTACTTGTCACCATAAAAGGGGAATTTTCAATTGAAAATAATTTAGTTTTATTTGAAGAAACGAATATTAAATAAGACAGTTAAATTTTCAACAAAGAACTTAATTTTCAACCAGGAAAGATACATTTTTAACTAAAAAAGATTACTTTTCTACCATTAAATAGTAATTTTTAGTCCAAAGGAATACAATTTTTTATAGAAAAAAATGTTTAACAAACAAAAATTTTTTAGAAGACCTAAATTTTCAACAAAGAAGTTAATTTTAAACCAAGAAAGATACATTTTCAACTAGAAAAGATTACTTTTCCAGCATAAATTGGAATTTTCAATTCAAAACAATGAATTTTTCATTTAGAAAAACTAATGTTCAACAAAACAGTTAAATTTTCAACAAAAAAGTTAATTTTCAAC
>CAKNXH010053858.1:0-30393 GCA_932178445.1 Andricus quercusramuli | reverse complement strand
GACAGAGGGCGTAGCTTTGGACACCACACAATAGAGCCAGGGGCCGTGTCTCCTGGAGACAGAGGGCGTAGCTTTGACACAGAATTGGGGATTTAAACATGCTATGCGACACTGTCGTCCACTACGTGAACTAACCAATATGGCCGTGGATGGCACATTAAATACACGTAAAACATCACGAAACCAGAAATAAACCCATAGCGTTCAACTGTACTAATCGTCCAACTTAATAGATAAATAACTTAATAAATAAGTGCTGTAATAAGTAGCTCTGATGAGCGAAATAGTTCAGAGCTGATAATTATTTTCTTCAATAATGGAATTCGTACGTCAATACACATTAATATACACATATATCAATACACATACATATAATAATACACATATAACACATATATATACCAATACACACATTAACATACCAATATATTATTGTTTAACCGTTGTAACCGTTATGCCACTATCAATTATTATGAACCTTTCTGAGGGTTTTTATGGTATAGTTCCGCACATTAATATCACACCAGATTGTAAGCCTACTCACCCGGTTGTCCAGTAGTTGATTGCATGGCGACGTCCGGGCAGGCTCGTAGATGGATGACCGGAAACGCAACGTTGAGGGCGTCTGCTGCGTGGGCTCCTGGTTTCAGGCTTTGGGTAGACGTCGTCGGAAGCACGAGGAGTCGGCTGCGAGGATGCGGCAAGCCGGTGTTGCAGGTGCGTGGCCTCCGCGTGAAGTATCCGGCTCGATTGGACCAATGTTGGGTTGAGGCTCGGCAGAATTAATTGAGGCGGAGTTCACTATTCACTTGTCTTTATTCTACTGTTCTCGGTTAGAAGGCTACAAGCGTACTGAAGCGTTGTGACTCTCCCACGGAAGAGAGCGAACATTCCGAGAGTGTCAGCAGGAGTGGGGATGAAGAAGGAGAGGCGGACGACGAAGCAACCGGTGGGTGTCCACCAAAACCTGGATCCAACACCGTTGAAAATTTATCTCTTTAGTTGAAAGTTTAATTATTTTGTTGAAATTTCGCGATTCTTTCAGTTGAAAATTAATTTTTGTGAGAAAAAGATTTAATCATTTCATTTTTGGTTGAAAAATCTTTTTTAGCTGAAAATTGACTAGAAGGTAGCACGGCCGCGTCGCCACTGATTTGAATTCGGCGCATCGGTTTGCTTCTTGGTTCGTTCCGGTTTCTCACTGAGTGCACTCGTAATCGTGCAGCGACGATAGATGAGTGAGCGGATCCACCCGAGAGAGAAAGAGAGAGAGAGAGAAAACATTTGAGAGGTAGATCTGTCTTTTTCTACTCCAGGACTGTCCTATGCACGATCTTGTGGTTCATCAAGCTCCACCCATCGAAAATGCTCTTGACCGATCAGCTTTATTTAGAATGAAATAAGTTTACCTCTCAAATGTTTTCTCTCTCCCTAAAGCCCATTTCAGTGTTCCCACAGGGTTATGGGTCCATTTCTATATGTCAATGCTCAATGGTTGACTATTTCACTTGTCGAAAAATGTCGGTGGATGCGAGTGAACACTGAAATTGGCGGGAGGAATTAGCGGGATGTTGGAAAATTGCGTATATTTGAAATCAAACTTGTATAAAACCCGCGGCAAAAATAAGAGTGAATTTTTAAGAGTGTAAAAAAGTATATGGATATGGAATTCGTGCCCGGGAAACATTTCGTTATTTTTGGAGAACACCAAAATCCCATAATAACAAACCTATTATTCTAACTGGCGTTTCCCTTGGGCCTCGAACTTTCATTAAAATTTCCATCACAATTCCACTTTCCACCTCATGATCAGTATCGTCATCATCACATTCTAAGATTGCTGTAAACGTCATCGTTTGCAACAATAATTTGTTTGATGCTATTACAGCAACAATAATTTTTTATCGCTGCATCTGCATTATAATATAATGGAGAGACATAAACCATACCGTGTTGTTATTTGTGAACATAACCTGACAATCTTTATATTCGTGCCAAAGCCTTTCACACATATCCATTCAAAGAACATGACACTTCGCACTACATTTTCGTGAGCCACGCCCCTTTTACAGGTTCACCCGATGAGTGCACCTGATGAGAAATCTGAACGCTACCAAGGACAGTCATTGCAATAATCCAAAACAGGGCCGCGTTGATGTGTGCCTGCTTGAACTGAGCAGCACTTATTTGCTTTGTTCGTGTCCTTATTTCAAATTCAAATATGTATGCGCGCACTACAGACAATGAACGTCACTACAATCCAAGCATGCGCAGATTAAGGCGGCCCTCTGGGATCATTGTGCCATTGTAGACCATAATTGTGATTTTATTTTGTTTTGATGTGAGTTGGAAATATTTGAGTTAAACGGTCTACATTCACTAAGCCCTAAACAGTTCGTGATTATAACTTAGTAGTCAATTTCCGCTAGTGAGGATCTGACCATTCTGCTAATTGAAGGAAGAAAAAAAATGTAATCCTTTCCTTTTTGTTACAGAGTTAAGTTCGCAATTTGATTGTTTACCTAACGGCGAACCTATTCCTGGTGTTCCTCGGCCCAGACATTTTAATTTGTTTGAATTTTTTGAAACTCATTTACCTGAGAAGCATCTTCTTCCTCCCGAGCCTCCTCTTCGTGTCAGGTCCAAGTCGCCTCCTGCCATTCCCATGTCTTCTCCTGCAATGCTTCCTTCTCCTGACGGACATGGATGTGGACTTGAACAGCTGAGATTCATTCGGCTTTTTCCGGATACGAATCCGCACCGGGTATTTGAACTTAGAAGATACACTTTTCCTAACCATACATCGATTGAAATAAAAACAAAAGAAAATACGTATGAGACTCTGCTAATCCAAGAAAAAATTGTATTATCAACTTCCGATGGTAACATCTTCGCAATATTGGACAGTTACAATATTCTTGCAGGAATGTATATACTTCATGAACGCAATAAAAGACGGGCGAAAATAAACATCGACAGTGGCAAGGTTACCCTAATGACCCGAGAAGAAGTCAAGGAAGCTCCAGTAGGTTCCCGCCGACTAATCATGTGGAGTTTTACAGTAAAGAATCTAAATCCTCGTGTAAACAATTCTCTACACCAATAATTTAAGAAAGGATATAAAACTAACATGCAGTATTGTTTTTGAAATAGATTCAGATTGTAATGTTACATATAACTGGTAATTGAATTAAAAAGTCAATAGTAGTACTGAAGCCATCAATCTTTCCTTAATGCTTCATCCAGTCAGTCCTTTTCAAAAGTAGATGGAAAAGATTCTCGCTTCACAGTGCACAGTAGGGTGGTGAAAAAAAACAAAGTTCGAATTACGTTTAGAATAATTACTGGTCAATGAAAAAAGTGAATATGTATTTTTTTTTTGATCAGACAAGCTTGACTCGTTCTTCCCAACCCAACAGTTTTCAGATTGGAAATACAACATAGGGAAACGCAACATTTTCACGCACATGAGCCTAGACGGCAAATATTCCAATTAACTATTAACACATTCGGCTAACAGTTTTAATACTGGGTTCCCAAAAAAAGTACATAATTTGTGTTGAATTGAAAAATTTAACTTCCAGGTTCAATAGCAGAGTTTCACGGTCAATATTATCCGGTTGTGTTTCGGAAATCTAACATTTTGTTGTCTTCCAATAAGCACGAATTGTTATTCCAATTCAATAGCGTAGTTTGGCGATCAGTATTATTTAAATTTGGTTGTATTTGAGAAATGTAATATTTCCTTGACTTCCGACACTCAAAAATTCTTTTGCCAACTTGTTTCTTGCTCATTAATATAATAGTTTTTGAGACTGGGTGACCAAAAAAGTTCCCTCCCAGTTCTTGTCAAATGTCCACGTTTTGAGACCTTCTGAACCCAAAAAAGGTTTTCGCTTTGGTCCGGTCTGGAACCTCACAGCTTACTGCCAAGCGGCCGGACCCCTGGCAGCGGTAGCATTTCTTAACATCCGTCTTTTTTCAGCCTCTGCAGGACTTCTATCTCACTTAAAGGTGCTCTGTACACAGCAGTCTCCTCTCTTTGTGATGCTCACTTTCACATCGCCTGTCGCTTAACTTCCTCCTTTTTGGCAGAGGATAGCTTTGATCTGCCATCCGCTGCATGACCTACCTCGATGGAGGTAGGAGGACTTCGTCGTTTCGGGTTAGCCTGATCCACCTTATATTGACACCAAAAGTATCCAGCCTCACGTTTTGCTTGAGGTCCTTCAGGACTTCGACGTAGGTCGAACCCTCAGCGGGTTTAATTAAAACCGCCTCAGGCCGAGCTCTCCTCTGCGGATCCTTCTTCTTGGACAGCTTGTCTGCAGTGGTTATCCCTCCGTCCTCAACTTCTTCTTCTTCAGTGGTCTCGTGGAATTTGCTTCAGGGGGACTCAATGTTCAGGCGTGCCTTCTCCTTTGTTTACCTCAGCTTCTTCCCAACTTCGCCAAAACCGTGCGGTATCATTCTGCAGAACTACTGCGCTTCGCGTACGGCTTGCTTCATTTTTAACGCCACTCCTTTCGCTTCATCCAGACCCTGCCTGTTTGCCAAGAATGTATTGATCTGTGATTTACAGAAGTCATGCACTTTCTCCTATCACTACTACTATTCAGCTTTTTGACGAGCTCAACGTTTTCTTCCATATACTGGTCCACCCCCGCAGAGCCCCACATAAGGGGGTGAGGTCTCAATATTCTAGAAGTTGATCTGGTATCCTAGAGACACCGTGAGAAACACCACAACCTGGTAATGGTCTGTAGGCACGATAACTTCGGAAAGCATCATGATATTGGATTGTGTACCAGCATAATTTTTTAGAGCCCGAAAAAAATGTCAAGTTCTTTAACCAGCCTTCTTTGAATATCAGGTGTGATTTTACCAATTATCAAAAATTTTAATGAACAACTCAAAAGATAAGTTTTCAACCAAATGACCTGAGATACGCTAAAAATGTTGAAAAGAAAAATTGTTCATCTCAGAAGGATTTGCAAATTAAAAACGTGAATTAAAAAAATTGTTTGTACAACACCTACGTGAAAAAGACGACTTTTTTTGTCTGAAAAAAATGGGCAAAATGAGCGATTTCTCAATCGTTGACGTGAGCGTTGAAAAATAGCATTTTGTTTCCACTAGTGAAGAAAAGTTTCCTAAGAAGTGGGGAAAAGTACGTGGAACAGTGAGAGAAAGTGATGCTCTATCGTGAATGTGTAATTGAATAAGCTGTCACGGGGCGCCATCTGCAACTCAGATGGGTGCTTTGCAGGAGAGTCAATCTATATCCACGACTTGTCCTCGTGTTACTATTTTTAGACGAAAAAAGTCATCTTTTTCGCGTAGGTCAAATGAATGCTCGTTCACAATTGACCATTTTCCCCACTCGTAGCACAATATACTATTATCCCGAAAAGGTCTACAAATTTGCTTCGAACAACTTTTTGAAAAGACGCATATAGTTTTTGTTTCAATTGTCATAACGCTTTAAAGAAAATTAAAACTTACATTTTCCAGCAAAACTATGCGATATACGAAAAAAAGTACAAGAAAAAATTATTGGCATTAAGAAGACCTGCGAAATCGTATTCTATTTTTTTTTTGATAGAACACACGGGTTTTCTTTCAAACATGAAAAATACTATTAAAAATCGTGAAGTCATATTTTCAGAAAAACAACATGAGTATAAAAAATATTCTACAAATTATAGAAGTGTTTTTAAAAATACCTGAGAAGTGTCTTTTAAATATATATTTTATGATAGGAATCACTGTTTTAATTTCAAACATCAAGGATTCTGTTGATAAATCGAAATCTCAAACTATCATCCAAATAACGCGAGATATAAAAAAAAAGTTTCCGGAGAAAATTGGTCCAATCAAAAAGGCCGACAAAATCTCCGTCAGCCATTTTTTCATAGAGTTCACCATTCTTATATTAAACAATGAAAACTCTATTAACAATATGCAAATTCAAATTATTTTTCACATATTATTTATTAGAAAATTATAGAAATACATATAAAACATCAAGCGCAAACAAAGTGTATTGCAATGAGAATGTGCTCCATCAGGCCGATAGAACCTTAAGTATATATATTAATTTTCTTTCTCATCTAAAATCAAAACACTTGGAATTAACCAGAGCACGATGTACGAGGACCGAAAGTATCCAACGTAATGATCAAAAGCAATTTGATATTTCAATTGAAAATTTTGTTAAATTCACGGTGTGCCCACTTCCATAGGCAAAGTGGCGGAAGAAAAATAGTAATTGCTACGTCCCCTAGGCGGAACTGGTTTACAGAAAACATGGTTATATAATAGTTATGTAATTGTGAAATAACAGATTGTAAGAGATGTATGTACTCAAATTATATCGTAAGTGAATATTTTTATTTAATTCAATGTTGAGAATTTAAAAGTTTCAATATCTGTAAAGGAAGTTTGCATGTTAGATCAATTATATGAATTTGAAGATTATTGTTATCCAACATTTATGTTATGTTAACCAACATAAAGTGTAAATGATACACGTTTTTCACATAACAGTCATGTCACATTGTTACATAGCTGCTACTCATGTGCATTATGCACAGCTTACAAAATCACACGATTGTTACATAAAAGGTATCTCACTTCGTTACATCATCGTTACTAATGTACATTATACACAACTTATAGAACTACATCGTAACGCTGTTATATTTCACTTACGTAACACTGTTATAAAATTGTTATAATTCGTGCGTGTAACCAAGTTACAGAACAACTGTTACATTCTTCTTCTAAAACAATTACATCTCACTGATACATAATTATTACAACTTTCTCATGGAACTGGTACATCCTCATTCGGTGAAAAAGTGACTCAATTTTGTTATCTTCCAGTTATAGAATGAGTACGTCACTGAGGAGTAATATTCGTTATAAACCAGATATAACAATGTTACCACTTTATTACGGAGCAATTACAGAACTTCTTTGCTGGTACGTGTCATTGAAATGTATTTGTTAGTATTAGCAATGGCGTCCCATGTCAGAACATGTCACAGTCAAACTTGGTTCAAAACGTGAAACGTCAAATTATTAGATATTCCAGCCAATGATATTCTTCCAGTTATCCGCTGGAATTTTCAGGAATCCGCAAATCACTGGCTCACATGTCTAGTGATTTGACGTTTTGCGTTCTGCGCCCAGTTTGACGCTTTCATGGGACTCTACGCTAAAAGTAAATCTAACCTAAAAAAATATTTTGCCTCGGTTGCTGTGTCGACTTCGTGTAGCTGATTCGCCTCGCCACAATCTCCAAGTACCCACACGAAATACATTGGAGTGAGCATATCTATAGTGGTTAAATTGAATTAATGGTGTGGTTGATTGTCGTTTACATTCTCTACTATAAAATGAGTTGGAATTGGGTTAAAGGGACCTACTGGAATTTCTTTTATTTCAGCTTGGGTCAATCCGGTAATCATGCCGCTTTCCATATTTATTTTTGCCCTTCTTTTACGGTGATTGCGAGTAGTAGATGCATATATTCCAGAAAGAATATTACTTTTCTCCAGTATTGCTAATACCTCACCATTAGATGTTGATAATACAATTTGTTCTTGAGCTGGCACGGGCGCAAATATATTTTTTGCTGCTAATATTTGCATTGGATGATTCGTAGGAAAAGTGTATTTTCGAAGCTCGAATAGCCGGTACAGATTCTTCAGGGGAATAAGTCGCACAAATTGAAGTTGGTCAAGTCCATATTCAACTCCGTCAGAAGAAACAATCCACATATTTGGAACTATAGACCTGGCATGAGGAGACCTGGCATGAGGAGACCTGGCATGAGGAGACCTGGACCTAGCACGAAGAGAAGGATCGGCAGGAGCAAGATCCCGCTCAGGTGAATGCGATTTTGAAAAATTAGAAGATCTGGCACGAGGAATACCAGGAATAGGTTCGCCATTAGGCAAACAATCGAATTGTGAACTTAACTCTGCAAGAAGAAACATATATATTTTTAGGTATGTTGGTATCTCATGAAATCCTTCCGGCAAAATCCCGAGGAAAGGCTGAGGTACTGTGTTATATTACTGTATTACTGTGTCGTACTGTGTTATATTACATCATATTGTGTCGTATTGCACAATATTGTATGATACTGTATAAGACTCCATCATATTCTATGATATGGTATCACATTGTATGATATTGTATCATATTTTATATGATAGAGAGGAGAGAGGGAGAGAAGTGGAAGAAGCGAAGGAGAGATAGAGAGGGTTTGAAAGAGTGAGTCAGGGGGAAAAGCGAAGAAGAGATAGAAGAGAGAAAGCGTTACCCATGAATCGTTACCCATGAAGCGTTACGCGTATTCCCCCTCAAATCTGTTAGTTTTGCGTGATCACAAAGTGCCACAAGAAGTTATCACTTCAATAAAAAGTGATCTTTTTCAGAAATTCATGTACAAATTTGGCGGAAAGCTTAAAAATATTTGAAAAAGAATATATATAAATATAATAGTAATATATTCACCAATAGAATGAAGTATAACCGTCAGAGTGAAGACCAGAGCATCAGCGATCCTCATTTTTTCCAATTAGAGGGAAAACGGATTAATGCGTTAATGAAAAATTTGGTTAACACTGTATTCAATGAATATTCTGGTGTTTCATCAGAGTATATATATGGTATCATTATTGTTATTGCATGGATTATATGCACCAAGCTTTGCCTTCTAAGATGTTGACATATGTTCCATAAATCAGTCCAAGGAAAGGACTTTGGTTACCTCAAGTGAGGCTAATTTGGGAAAAACAGAGCGATTTTCTCGAATAGCGCTTCTTGAAAAATCTGAGTGTCAATAGGAAATTATTTAAACCTTGTGAATGGGGCTATCACAAGGAAAAGTATTTATTTTGAATTTTCACCTAGAATTAGACCGCATGGATATTTTTCAATGAATATCGCAGAGTAAAATAAACCAAGCTTTTTTTTAAATATATTTGTTTTTGAAGGAATTATACCCCAACAAAAGAAGCGAGAGATGTCACTTCTCACGAAGTTTCAGTTTAAAGGTGGTTGTCGTTATTGATGGTATTTTTGAAAAAAAGTATTATTTTTATTTAAAAAATGTGGAACATATGTACAAAAATATTATTCATTGGAAAACATGTTATCTTTGACCGAACTTTTCAATTCTTATCGCTCTATGCTTTTTACGATGACGGTCGTTTTGTCAAATAAAATGCTATGTCCTGTTTCGATATGATGCTCAGATAGCGCTGATTGCGTGAAATGTTTTAGCCTGACTTTACTCTCATGTTCCTTTATACGTTGGCTCACAGATCTTCCGGTTTCTCCAATATAGACTTTGCAACAAGTGCAAGGGATTTTATATACTCCCGGGTCACTGTAAGGTGCCTTTTTATTTTTTAATAGGACAACTCCTAAGCAACTCGGAAGATAAAAAGGTACCTCACAGTGATCCACATTACTATTTTCGTAATTTCAAAATTTTTGTGAACGCAAACTTATTTTTCGTATCTGGAGATGTTAAGCCACTTCACACATTTTTACAGCTTTTTATTTACTGATCTGTAGGAGATAAATCTTGCCTCACAGAGCAGTAGTATTTGAAATCTCCAATAAAATATTGTTCATATTTCAAAAACTTACATCTAAAATTGATAATTTAAAAAATATAGAATTTTAAACATCTATAGTAATTGGCTAATATTACGAAATCAATATTTTTATATTCTCATCTGAATGAGAAGGTATTGGTTTTATATGAAAAATGACTTCCGCGAATTCCGTCAAATGTCGACGTTGTAAAGTCCCCTGAGCCAGAAAAAATAGTTTTTACGTTGGTGTCTGTCTGTCGTTGTCTTCATTGTCGTTGTTGCCGTTGACTGTATACCGGATAACTTTTAAAAGACTACACGGATTGGATTGTGCTTTGGCACACTTTTTGTGGATGCAGAGAAAAAGCACTAGTTTCTCAGCCAACTATTTTAGATAAGAATTGAGAAAGAGAGAGTATTTTCAAAATTTTTGAGACCATTTTTTTTCAAGATTTGAAAATTCTATGTTCGGCGATTCGTAGACCTAAAAAAGATGAATAATTTATCCCCGTGACTTTTTTTTTATCATAAGCAAATTACCAGCGTTATACTCTCTAAATCTGAATCAGCGAAAATTCGCTGATTGGCAGCGCATATACGCTGATTTACTCAGCTATAAGTATACCACTGCGAATGAGCGAATATTCACTGTTTTAATCAGCGAAACAGTAATTCGCTGGTTCAAGCAGCTAAGTCGCACGGGATTAATCAGCGATTACTCGCTGATGAAATCAGTGTTTCGCACTAATTTCATCAGCGCATTCAGTTTTTAAAAATCAATGTGTAAATAAAATTATGGGGGGTAAAAGAGGACTATTTTCATACTTAAAGCATGTTGTAATTTTATTTCAACATATAAAAATTGGAAACTCGAAAATAAATGGTTGACAGCTCTAAACTTATTATTTCAAAGTAATAAGTATAATAATTTGACAAACCATTGGATCCAGTTTTTCCTTAGATAAGAGCTCATTCAAATTAGTGTTGTCCTTTTCAGGTTCATCAGACTTTCGTTTGTATTTTTTCTTTGATGGGCTTGCCTTGTTTGTTCATTATAGTAGTGCTCCTGGAAATTAATTTCCCAGTATTCTGTTTACTATACTTAGCTGTGTGTCATTACAGAGCATGTATGTAATTTAGACGCTGTTGCCCAATGCACTTTTTACAAAATTCGACAATAACAGGGTGGCCAAAAAACTTCATTTTCAAAATTCCCGACTTTTTCCTGGTCAATTTTTCATTTTCCCTGACCATTAACATTGTAGGACCATCATTTCAATCTTGTAAAATTTTTAGCATGAAATATTTTATAAACAGAGTGAAACAATTTCAGGTAAAGATAGAAAAAATTCCAATTCATTTATTTATCTCAATAAAAAAGATAACTTTTTTACCACGCAAGATAAATTATCAATCAAAAAGCATAAATTTTCAAGCAAACAGTTGAAGTTTGTAAAAAAAGAGATTACTTTCTAAAATATTAGGTAAGATTTCAACAAAATAATCAAATTTGCAACAAATTAGTTGAACTTTTAACCAAATAGTTGAATTTTGAAATTACAAAGCTGAATTTTTTAACCAAATGGTCAAATTTTCAAACAAAACAGTCGCATTTTTAATCAAACACTTGCATTTTTTAGAATAAATTCGAATTTTCAACCGAAAAAGGTGAATTTTCAATCCAAAAGGACGAATTTTCTGTCGAAATAGGTGAATGTTCAACAAAAGTTGAATTTTTCACCAAAAAAGGTTTATTTTTTAACAAAATAGTTGAATTTGCAACAAAGTGATTAAATTTTCAACAAAGTAGTTGCATTTTTGACCAAATAGTTAAATTTTAGAACTTAAAAGACGAATTTTCAACCAAGAAAATTAATTTTCTACCGAAAAAGATGATTTTTCTACAAAATTTTCAGTAAAAAATTAATAGTTGAATTTTGAATTTAAAAAAATTGTCCACCAAATAGTTAAACTTTCAACCAAAGAGATTAATTTTCAACTGAAATGTCAAATTTTCCGCAAAAAAAAATACTTTTGCAGCAAGTGGTTCGATTGTCAACAAAGTAGATCTTTGTTTAACCAAAAAAGATGAATTTTTGACGAATAATGTAATAGTAGATATTTTAACCGAACCAGATTGAAACCAGAATAGTTGAACCCTCAACCAACGAAGATTAATTTTCAACCAAGCAGTTCCATTTTCATCAAAAAAAGTTGAATTTCTACTAAATCAGATGAAATATTCAAACTAAAAAGACTAATTTTTTTGTAATGGCTGAGCTTTAAACTAAGTAAGATTTCAGTTAAACTTTCAACCAAAAAGAATGACTTTCTAACAAAATGGTTGAATTTTCCCCGATTTTTATCTATTGGATCGCGAAAAGAGCGCTAAAAATATAACCATGTGCCGGGATGCCCTTGTCGAAGGTAGGCGCGCGCCAAAAAATTCCAATTTTTACAACAAAAAAGTTGCGTAACTGTTTCATTCTTAAATTAAACAAAAAAAAAAAACAAGAAAGTTCTTTCGACCTATTACTTAATTGCATCAGACCATAAAAGCACAGTTTGTGTCATTACAAGTGAAAAATATACGTATAAATTGTCAAATTTGATGTGGACAATAAGAATCAAAAGTATTAACCTTTACTAAAATTCTTTTACCTTTTAAAATTGCTAACGTCTCGCCAGGTACGCCAATTTTTTGCAACTCTCTTGCTAGTTGTTTTCCCCATAGTTCTTCGTGCAGTGGCTCTATATCTTATTTAAAATACATTTGAATATAAAGTGCAATAACCTGAAAGAAAAATTATTTTTTAATCTGTCAGACAATTTAAGAGAAATGTATTATACATTGTTGAAACCGGGCCCACGGTGAATTTTGTAGAACTTGTTTTTCTTGAGTTTTCAAAATTCACGAAAATTATCGTATGATAGTTTCGTTCACTGTTAAAAACAGCGATGTTTCCCCTGATTCAGATTTAGAGAGTAGCAGTTACAAGATTTAAAAAAAAAACGAACGAAAATGAAAATTTTTAGCCAAACAAACCACGATATGAAATATATCAAGAGGAGAGAAATGTTTCTTTTTGAACACCCTACAAGATCGTCATACACATCAGTAGACTCAAGCAATTAAATCGGATCACATAAAATAATTTTCTTTTCAAATACCCACATGTGCGTCATGATGCAAAAGTGACACGACTTTTTCAGCCCGTATATGTGTCACTGAGACTGAAGGGGTTATTGAATTTGATTGTTCAGACAGCGCTACCTATAAATGGCCTGGATTGCCTACCAAGGAGCTTTCGATTCAACCTCCCATAGACTTATCATCTTTCCGTTGGAAATATAAAAGGTTCATCCACACATCGTGAGGTGCATAGAGAGATTGATGCCGCATTGGAAAACCAGATTTACTTTCTCATCTGGATAACCGTGAGCCCTCTCCTCTTTCCCCTCACATTATTGCTACTATCTCTCGCACTTCGCCATTTCCAAGGGTACCTCGGCGGTAAAACTGGAAATCGGAAGTATAAGGTCACTCATGTATTTTATGTGGATGACCTGAAGATCTATGCTTCTGGTAAAAGAAAATTCCAGAGTACTTCAAATATCGTCAAGAAGTACACAGGAGAGATTGGTATTGACCTTGGATTGGGCAAGTGTGCCAAAATTCATCTGAAGAATGGAAAGATTATTGGCGTTTCCGAAGACCCTGAGCTTGTGGATATAAGTGTTATTAGACATCTTGAAACTGGATAAACCTATACACACCTGGGCGTGCCTTAAAGCCTCATTCAGGACGTAACATCAGTGAAGGAGTCTCTCCGATGCAGATACAACCATCTTCTTTGACAGATTAGGTCTTCAAATCTGTCGGAGTTGAACAAGGTTTCTGCGACTAACATGCTTGCCGTCCGGTTCTACTCTACTACTTTGGGGTAGTTCAATGGACGAAAAACGAGCTTACCGCCGTTGATATCACCGCACGTAAGATCATGCATATGCATAGGAGACGCAGACTTCTGAACCTCCAGTGTCTTTATAATCAAATTGTTCGAGGTACAGCTTGTATTGTTGCAAATGGCAGAGATCTTCTTCTGAAAATGGTGAGGAAACACTAGATGATTGGCAAAGGAGCGTTCCTTTACCAAGCCGTGGATCAGGCGGCCGAAACCCTTGGCCTCAAATTTAACATCAGAAGTGAGGAAAGTACATTACTCCATATAGACGCTTTACTTCTAAAAGCCGAAGTAAAGAAAGCAGAGGTTGGAAAATTTCACCAAGAGCTACTCGACAAGCATATGCACGGAAACTTTTACAGAAATGTAGAAAAGCAGTCCTTGTCGAAAGAGCAAACTTTTGCTTTCCTCAGATCATCAGGGCTTGATTCTGGTACAGAGGGTTTCATTTTCGCATACCATGACGTTATTTCCACCGTAGTATACCGTGACCGCATTTTATGTCATAAGTTCCCAGCGATAGGTGCAGAGCGTGTCATGCACACGCTGAGTACCTAGAACACATAGTATCCGGTTGTCCAACCCACGCGGAAACGACGTATTTCTACAGACATGATGCGGGCCTAAGAGTACTTTATTACCATGTTTGTCGCTCTTACCGTGTTGATCGCGACGCTGCCCTGCCGAACGTTCTGAGGGAGATAGTCAATTGTCCAAGACGAGTGGTGCCAAATTTTCTGGAACTACGATTTTCGGACAGCAGGCTCCCTTCCACACTCAAGGCCTGACATCGCTTTCTAAGTCTTCGAGAAACGAACTATATTCGTGATCGAATTTTTGGCTCCGGCCGACTACAACATCACTGCCAAGGAGAAACACAAGAAGGAGAGGTATCAAGACTTCAAAAGGGAGTTGCAGCGACTATACCCAAAATATTTGGTTAAAGTAATCCATGTGATCGGTGCTTTCGGGGGTACAAAACTGACACTAGTTCAGAAGCTCGAAGCCATACCCGTGTACTAAAAATATACCAAGGCACTTGCGAGATGGATGCAGAGAGCTGTCATTCTTGGGTCGCTTCTTGTCCTCAAGACACTAGAGAATTTCGCCGGCTTGTCGTTGTGATTTTATCGTGCCCTGTTATTTCCCATTTTACGATCGTGAGACGTGGCCATGGGTGTAATTTACTACCGTTCTACTGGGTGCTGGTGTCATTTTTAGATGGGACTGTTTGTATTTTGTTTTATAATAAAAAAAGTGCAATTTGAATGCATCGGCGAAGAAAAACTAGAAGGGTTCCTCATGCTAGGTTTCTTTCCTTTGGAAGAGTAGTGTTTCTGAAAAGAGTGGCAGGGCGCCAGATGGTAAGCAAGTTTTCTAGTATCCATGGATCTCTCAAAATTTATCGGCGCTGCTGTTTGCTGAACATGTCTGCAGCACTGATTTGTAGTGATCTTATTGATGAGAGAACGATCTATTGACCAGATTACATTATATTCATCCCCATGATATAATACGACATCAAAGTCCCACTGCTGGGGAGTATTTAGAATACAAGGCAATCTTTTCTTCCCATGAAGATTAATTGACGGACATTGAATTATTAAATTGATAAATTCAATATCCGCGAATCACAAACTAAGAATAACATAACAAGACCCTTCACTACAGTTTCTATATCAATTTCCAGCCAATTCTAACCAATAGAGATGGTCAGAATTGGTAGATATTTTCCAGCAGAATGATCATGTGGAGGTCAGAAATATCAGAATGTGCAACTAGTCGTTCGATTTTAATAGAACATGGTGAAATCACAGTGCTATATAAGGGACATTTTGGGCCCAAAGTATGATTTTTCTTTAATTCTGGCTGTTCCGCCATATTTAATGTTTAGTTTGGATTTTTTAAATTATGGACATTTTTGGAAATGATAATTGAATTTGGTTAAATTTCGAGGTATTACGGATGAAATTATATTTTCAATCTATCATGCTTGAAATGATGAATTTTGCAAATTTGCCCTAAAAAAGTTCAAAAACATTCTAGATTTGATTTTCCGTGTAATATCCAACTTTTCCGATTACAAAGGAACCGAAACCGTAACAAATATATGAAGTTACTGGGAGAAACAGCAATCCATGAAAATGACAGTGGCTTCCAGTGGGACAACAGTAGAATCTCTGATTTTTATGTATATAACTGAATAATTATAATTGTTTAAATATGATCTCAATTTGAGAATTCGAATGGAAATCGCGATTTTAATGTATACAAAACTTTATGGAAAGAGTCCGTGGACCTAAATAGTCCAGCAAGAGTCTGGTCCGCACCCAAATCTATGAGAATTTAAAGGGTTCATGTCTGAACCTAAACGCTTGAGAATTTAAAAGGTCCGGGTCTGGACCCGAGCCCGTAAGAACTTAAAGAGGCCGGGTTTGAGCCTGAATCCCCAAAAATTTGAATTTCTGGTCCGTCCCGGAACCTTAAGAAATTAAAGGGTCCAGTATGGACCCGATCGTATCAGGAACTTTTTAACTTCGGGTCCAATCTGGAAAGTAGCAGAGGAATGAGAAAAAAGAGAGAATAAATGGCATAAGTTCCAATGTTCGGAATTCCAAAAGGGTATAAGTGCCTACGTTTGGCACTCAAAAAGAGCCTAAGCGTTAAGGTATAAAATTCCAGAAAGGAATAAGCGTCAAAATTTGGAACTTCTAAAAAAAAATGATTGAACCCGTTTGGAATCAATTGACAGTTGAGTCGTTTCCAATCGGTGTTAATCAGGACAAAAATGTTATATCGTTCTCAATCATTTTTGACCGGGACAAGCATTTTAATGGTTCGCAATAGGGTGAGCGCGCTTGCCCATTCAAAAAAAAAATAATTTTATTTGCCGGGAAAAAGACTCTAATCTGAAGCCTAACCTCGAAATTGTCTGAAAACGTGTACGGCGCGTGCGGTGTTTACAGTTTATGGCTAAGCAAATATCATTGCACGTATGGAATGATATTCGCTCTGACTACAGTCAGTACGGTTAAGAGTGAAACTGTATTGCAAGTGAATGCATTGATGAGAACTGTCGGTGCGTATTAAAACATTTTTTTCCGTGCAATACTTACGTGGAAGCCTGAGAGGTACACGGCAGATCATTATTCTTCAGCAACGCGGGCTTAACAACTTTCCGAATAATTCAAGATCCGAGGGAGTCAAAAAAAAAATATAAAGCATCATGTTTTGGGAAATAACAAATAATAAGGGCTAATAACAAGAAATATTATAGTGCAGCGAAATTGTATGCTGCAGGTATGTGTCATAGTTTAGTTAGTTAGTTTTATTTTAATACGGGCAGGAAGCCCATGGAGAGCTCCCCTGGCGCTCAAGCTATAAAGCCTATTGTGCCACACCCTTACTTATTCACTCTCAGCAGTCGACCCCAGACCTCTTGACGAAGCCCAGTATGTCGACCACTGATCGCGTTTCAATTTCCTCTGTTTCCATAAAGTAGACCCCGAGGGTCTGTTGCCCGAGCCTAGCTAATGCCGCTCACTGGCATAATACATGCAAGGATGTTTCGTCATCCTTGCTGCACCTCATGCACTCCGTCGTGGGGCTATACCCCATTTTGTGCATATTATAGTTAAAGTGATTGTGCTCTGTCAGGGTCCGTTCCGCTGTCCCTATATCTTTCTTGGATAAACCCAGGATTTCCCTAGCTCTGCCCATCCTATAGGTATACCCCAGGATGGATTTCGCCTGACAACAACCCTCGGTTTGTTCCCAGTCCGCCTTTTCGTTGCCCTTGAACCCTGTGTGACCAGGGACCCATATGGGTAATTGTCAAATTGAAGGCAAACTTGAAGTCCCAATAATATAACATTAACTTAGAAGCTCGTGCCGATTTTTTAAAAATTTTAATAAACACTTATTATCATCCTCTACAGAATGGGCAGTTCCTTTTTTTCATTTCTGTTCCTATTTACTTTAATTTAATATAAGAACACCCGAAACGTCATTACCGTACGGCGTCCCAATCTCACTTTGCACAAGGATAAACTGATTTTCTCCGTTTGTTTAGACAGTAACCTGAAAAACGCTTAACGTATCAAGTTTGTAAACTTCACATGAACATAAATTTAATGTATGCACATTTTTTTAATTCAAATAAATAATATTTTAAAAGCCTTGATATCTGTCCCTCAATTTTTTCCATTTCAGAAGTTATTACCGTACGTCTGTTTTTCTAGTAAAATATTGTAGTTACAGTTGAGTAATAAATACAAAAATATTAGGCGTATTGTTTAATACAAGTTTTTATAAAATTGAGCTTAAAATATTAACTCTCTTTTCTGTGAATCCGATATTAAAACTGAAAAGTGCATCTTGACAACAAAAACGTCATTACCGTACGTGTGTTGAAAACCATTTTCGGAGTGAAAAAAATTTATGAAAACAATTCCGTTACTTGCTTGGTGGTGTTTTCTTTCATAAGTAGGTGACTTTTGATAATTAAAATTTGTTATTTTTTTATAAACAATAAAAAAGGTTAAACTTTAACATTTTTCTCGCATCATTACCGTACGGTACAATAGAACAGCGTACGACTGATTATATGCGCGTGCCCATAGATTCATTATTATTTCTTATTTTCATAACTGCCCCTTTTGGATTTAAAATAGTTACATGTGATAAGATCAATTTCCGTTATGAAATATTTAATTACTAATTATAATATGATTGCCACTGTAGGTGCTGAAATTTGCCTACAATTTGACAATTACCCATATGACAGCCACTTTGTTTCTTTCTGCAAGTTGGTTTAATACTTTTTTGCATTCCTAAACCAGTTCTGATGTTATGTCTGGTTTCCCTATTGCAGTTAGTGTCGCTTGGCTGTCCGAACAGATCGTGATCTGTCTGCCAGCAGCGTTTTCCTCTATTAGTGTTTCAGCACAGCGAAGGACGGCTAGGAACTCTGCTTAATAGACAGTAGCATGTCGTCCAAGTGTGATCCCTATCCCTTTCCCGCTCTTGCTGTCATAAATTCCTGCTTCTGACCCTCCCTCTCTCCTGGAGCCATCTGTAAACCAGATTTCCCATTGGAGAAGCGGGTTACCATTTGCTTTCCACAGATCCCTGCTTGGGATACAGACGCGGAAAGCTTTAGCGAAGTTGAAGCGTTCTGTTATTTTATCTTGCCTCATCTGTAGAATCGGCAGTGCGCTGATATCACTCGGGAGTCTAGTGTGTCTAGTCCCCAGAGTCCATCTATTTGCTCTTGCCAGTAGGCCCATCGCGTGTGCCGCTCTAGCGGTTATCACAACATGTAGGGGTTCCTCACAGAGCATGAATCCTTTTGCCGCTATGGGCGCAGTCCTCATTGCGTCAGCCAAACCTCTAAATGCTAGCGTTTGTAATCCTCGCAGCCTGTTCTGCATTGTTATGAATTTCACCCGTGGCCACCAGACCACGGCCGCATGTAGGTGCCTGGGTTTTAAGACAGCAGAGTAGAGCCATGCAAGCATTTTAGGCCTTAGCCCCCACGTCAACCCAAAGGCTCTCCTGCACATCCAAAGAGTCATGACAAAATTTCCTGCATTGGGTCTCCAGGTGCTTTGCCCAGTTTAGCCTGCTATCTGGTATTACTCCCAGATATTCAACGGAATCTAAAAGCCTCAGCTTCCCACCTCAGAATAAAGAAGCGTCAACTTTCAGAACTTCATAATTTCTCGTGAAAAGGACTAGGTTGGTCTTTTCCGGATTTACCGGGAGCCCTGAGCTATCGCACCAGAGCTCTACGATGCGCAGCGTCAAGCTAATAAGACCCATCAGCGTTTCCAGATGAGACCTCTGACTAGGATTACAAATTCATCTGCATTTCCCTAAGTATAGTACCCTCTTTCATCTAGCCTTCGAAGAAGGCTGTCCACTAAAATGGACCATAGGATGGGCGACAGGACACCCCCCTGCGGGCAACCCCGCGGAGCTATCCCCCTTACTAGGCCTTCACCCGCACGCCACATCTCAAAGCCTTTCGATAGATGACTTCTGGAAAAGTATTGCTGAAATCACCCCCTGCATCTAAGAAAGCGCCCACAGCATACCCCTTTTGCTCCAACTGCTGCTCCAATTTTGTCACAACAGAATGAAGAGCAGTTTCTACCGAGCAGCCTGTCTAAAAAGCATGCTGCCCTCTATGCAGTGGGGAGGCCAAAAGCACTTCATCCCTAATGTATCTCTCGACCAACATCTCCAGCGTCCTCAGGATAAAAGACGATAGGCTGATTGGTCGGAAATCTTTGGCTATACTTGCACTAAATAATTTCTTCAGAGGAGGGTCGACTAAACCGAAAACCGTGAAATTGAGCTCAGATCCGATTGAAGATTTTTCATCATATCTCGGGTACTCATGCAGATTTTTTTAGTTTTCTTGGCTTGAATTGAAGATAAGATTTCAGGCTCGATGTCTTATAATTTTCAGGTTTTTGAAAATATTTTACTAGATCGTGCTAACAGTTGAAGTTGAGATAGCCACTGGCTTCTAGAGCAACTTGGCCATCGCCTAGGGCCCGAGAGTCTGGGGGACCCAGAGGACCCCTCAGATTTTTGTAACTTTTTCTTTAAAAAAAGTAAATTGAATTTCAAAATTATAGTATCGGAAATTAAGGAGCCCAGTGGGCCCCTCAGACTTTTGTAACTTTTACTTTTACAAAAAATCGCCAATTAAATATCAAAATTATGAAGTGTGTGATGTCATCGATCAGCATGATTCCTTAATCCTGCATATTGCGAGTCTACGAGATAAATTTGATATTTATGGAGAGGAAGGAAAAAGATTAACTCAGTACGCAGAATATAAAGGAGAGAATGAAAGACTTAGAAAGCGAAAACTATTTCCTGATGGATGCAATAATAATGAAACTGTGTTTACTCCTGGAGATGACATAAATGTAAACGCATTTTTCATTATCATTGGCGATCTCGGAGCTGATATGAAATTAATTTTTGAAGTACTAAAATAATCATTTATTCATATTCACAGAATGAATTAAGGGTGATTGCGACAAGGGAAATTGATGTTGACCGGGGGCTACTCACTAAGCAATCTTGGATTGTTGCGCGGGAAATCGTAAGAGAACTCTTTGAAATCTTTCAGCAATGTAGCGTTTGTAAGAAATCTTGGCATCTTTGACTATGTGTGGATAGAAGCGAAGTGGTGTGGAGCATTTCGACATACACTCCTATGCGTGGAACGAACAGCCGACTGAATCCTAAAGCCGTCGAATTCAGCCGAGTCTGTAGAATCCCACGTGAGTTCTGATTGCGAATAGGGTCAAAAATCACGGAACTCCCGGCAACATCAACAAAATCTCAGAAATCTGTATGAGAACTCACTCAAGATTACCGCATTCACAGTTATAAAACTTCTAGATTTGGTAGTAAGGAAAGGCGGCACATTTCGTATGCAGTGACGCAACCTTAATTCTAGATTCAAAAATGCAATATTGCTTCTTCTAGGCTAAATATAAAGAGTTAAAATTACCAACTGCAATGCTTCAATTATAAAATCTAGAAGAAACAATATCGAATTTTGAAATACAGAATGAATGGTGCGCCACTTTATCCGTTTAGTCCCATTTACAGTAATATATAAAACTATCTTAAATTGTATTATATATGCAGCATAATTATTAAAAATCAAAGGTGGCTATTTCTTACCCTATACTCGTCCACTAAAATAAGCTTGTTTTATGAGAATCATTCAAATTAACTAATTTTTCGATGAGATCAAAAATGTCTTCATTTTAGAGTGGATATTTTTTAGCATGTTGAAAATTGTTTATATTGATGTCAAATAAAGCGACTTAAAAAAAAGTTCAGGTCATAAACAACGGACCACATCCAGCATTCTTGACCAATTAGATAAATATTTAAAAGTAAATCCACTAGATAGAAGAAAAAGTATTTTAACCTGGTCGGAAAGTTTTCGAACTTTTGAACCAGACCTTTATTCAGGGGCTTGCGTCGCACTGTCCTTTACCATATCTGAAAACAGTATTCAAAGACTACATCGATCAGTAAGCGTAATGTTACAACATTTGATGGTTGAAAAAAACTGGGAAGTTCTGGAAGAAATAATGTTCCCGCGATATAATACTTTAAATAGTTCAGAACTATAATCGGACGAAAAAGTTACATTTTTTCATTCTCATAGCATTATTTATTTGAGTTTACAAATATGAAGAATTTCCAAAAAACTGCTATGATTCATTAGTTAAATTGGTACTTTTGCTTTCTCATAGAGGAAGCTTTGTAATGGTGACATTTTTCAAAATTTTTAAATTCATTTAATTAAACCCTCCCTAATTTAAAAATGTCTAATACAATGTTCTAAGCAATTGTCCGGATGTATGTGTGTGTGTGGATGTGTGGATGTATGGATGTGTGGATGTGTGGATGTCACGCTTTTTTGTGAACACGATAACTAGAAAACGGTTGCATATAAATTGATGAAATTTGGAGAGCTTATTTTCCTCACTAATATCTTGAAACTGACCAAAGGATTTCTAAAAATATTTATTGCATTTTTTTCTAGCACTCAATAATATTTTAAAAATCGGTTTTTTATAGTAAAACTTTTTTCATTCGCATAATTCAAAGTTGATGCAAGAATATAAAAGATTCCTTGGTTCGAAACGAATCGATGGACCTATAATAATAATACATTTTATCAAAGAGTAGGGAAGTTATGGTAATTTATATATTTTGAAAATCGGTTTTTTATAGTAAAACTTTTTTCATTAACATAATTTAAAGTTGATGCAAAAACAGAAAAGGTGTGTTGATTCGAGTCGAATCGATTGACCTATAATATTAATAAATGTTATTGAAGAGTAAGGAAGCTATGGAAATGCACAATATTTTAAAATACGGTTTTTTATAGTAAAACTTTTTTCATCAGCATAATTCAAAGTTGATGCAAGAATGTAAAAGATTCCTTGGTTTGGGACGAATCGATTGACCTATAGCATCAATACAGTTCATTGAAGAGTAGGGAAGTTATGGTAATTTATATATTTTAAAAATCGGTTTTTTATAGTAAAACTTTTTTCACTAGCACAATTCAGAGTTGATGCAAGAATGTAAAAGATTCCTTGGTTCGAAGCGAATCGATTGAACAATAATATTAATGCATTTTATCAAATTGTAGGGAAGTTATGGTAATTTATATATTTTGAAAATCGGTTTTTTATAGTAAAACATTTTTCATTAGCATAATTCAGAGTGGATGCAACAATATAAAAGATTCCTTGGTTCGAAATGAATCGATTGACCTATAAGAATAACGCATTTTATCGAAAAGTAGGGAAGTTATGGTTATTTATATATTTTGAAAATCGTTTTTTTTATAGTAAAACTTTTTCCATTAACATAATTCAAAGTTGATGCAACAACAGAAAAGATGTGTTTATTCGAGACGAATCGAATGACCTATAATATTAATACATTTAATTGAAGAGTATGGAAATTGTGAAATTGCATAATATTTGAAAACACGGTTTTTCATAGTAAAACTTTTTTCAGTAACATCATTGAAAATTGATGCAAGAACGGAAAAAATCTCTAGATTCGAGGCAAATCGATTGATCTGTAATAATAATAATACTCTTTATTGAAGATTAGGGAAGTTCTGATCATTTATAATATCTGAATCATCAGTTTCAAACAGAAAAACTTTTTTCATCGACATAATTTAAAGTTGATGCATGAATAGAAAAGACTTTTTGATCATAAATTTTCAAATAGAGTAATATTATGACAATTTTTGTGAAGAAATCATGAAGCTGGGAAAGGGATAGGGTGCGTCAGAACTTTTCCTTTCCCTTTTCCAGCTCAAAAAATTATTATTTCGAACGCAAGATTTAATTTGTCTGATTTGTCTTTGTATTCAAAACATTTTTTGTATTATTTTGTAATTTTTCATTTTTGGTAAATTTCTATTTTTAAATTGAGCAAAATGAAGACTTTGGTTTGTCTATCATTGAAAAAAATTACTAATGCTTCCTCTATGAGGAAGCAAATACATTTGCTAACGGGAAGCAAAGTGCTCGTGAAATGGGCACCATATAATTATAAATACAAACAAAGTGGAAACACTCGAGATCGAATTCACAGCTAGTTTTACACTTACGTTCGCAGAAGATAATATTTTAAATACTGAATCTCTATTGTATAATTGCGTCACAAACGAATTATGTTACGAATTTAGTAGGTCTGATTATATAGGAATCCCGATCATTGGCATGTTTTTAATGAAAACCCTTCATTAGTTTTTAAAAAATAAAAAATATGATTCAAGATCTAAAACTTTTTACAAAAACTTCTTTGACCCCTAAGGTTGTTGACATGTTGTAAAAATTTTTAACCGAAAATTAGTACATTTTTGTTGTATGAAAATAGTTACAAATACTGCCCGTGCCCGAGTGTGTCGCTAGTGTCGCACGCGTATTAAATGTCAGCCGCCTACGTTGACATTTTGCATTATTTACTACTGAGATTTGAATGTGATTTACATAGATGGATAAGTTGTTATTGACATAAAAGCAGATTCAAGTCATTATAATAATTTTATTCATCGCGAACTATCTGTGGTTGAAGTGTGTAATTAAAGTGATTCTGCAATATAGGTACTTGAACATTATCGCACAAACGAATCAACGTAACCTTCGCGGTATAAACATTTGAATTTGAATAGAGAATAATTAAGATTCTTAGATTTCAGCGTGAAAGTCAGGATTATTGTATTCCATAAATACCGGATTTTTCACCAGTTCAAAATTCAAAACCAGAAATTTCCACTTGGAATTTTAGTTGTATTTCGTATTTTTGTTGAAGCCTTGGGGTTATATTTACACGCACCACGACGGCGGCCATCAATACGCGTGCCACACTAGATACCGTGCTCGCTTCGCTCGCGCGGCAACTTCACTCTCGTTGGAAATCTCCTAGTTTCCACACTCGATGTTTTTTCAATCTCAGTCCTTTTAGTTTTAGTTTCTTATTTTATGATACTCATTGTCTATGATACACTGTTTTTGGATAAGTGAAAATCAATATACTTGTTTAATAAATTTGTTCAAACAAGACAAACAATTTATCAACTACGTATGAGTGTTGATGGAATTATCATCGACTTCCCAATTAAAAGGACGGAAATTGAGAAAAACGAGTTTTTCCGTCGACATATGCCCGAACAATGCATTTTCTAATTATATTTCTTAAAAAATCATAAAATTTGTGAAAGAATTATGAATGTTGCTGAAATTATCACTAAAATCCCAATGAAAAGGATTGGAATGGAAAAAAAAAATTTTTTCGTCGACAGATGCTCAAGTAATGCATTTGTTCAAATAATATAAAATTTATGAAATAATTATAAATATTGCTTAAATTATCATAAAGTTCTTAATTGAAAGAACTGGCATTACAGGAACTAATTTTTCTGTCGATCAATGCCAGAATAATGCATTTTTCATTAAATTTGTTTAAAAAATCATTAAATTTATGAACTCATTATTCGTTCTGCTGAAGTGATCACGAAGTTCCTAATTAAGTGGACTGATACCGGAGAAACGAATCTTTTCGTCGGAAAATGCTCGAATAATGCATTTTTTTATTAAATTCGTTTGAAAAAATCTTTAACTTTATCAAATAATTCTAACTCTTGCTGAAATTATCATAAAGTTCCCAATTAAAATGACTGTCAAGAAAAAAAACTAATTTTTCCGTCAACAAATGCCCGAATAATAAATTTATTTATTAAATTTGTCTTGAAAATTCATAAAAGTTATCAACAAATCATGAATTTTGCTGAAATTATCATGAATTTTTCTGTCGACAAATGCCTGAATAATGCATTTGTTTAGTAACTTACTCTAAAAGTTACCTATTGTTGTCTCTTCTTTATATAATATTTGTATATAACTGATAAGCCAAAGCAAATTTAAAAATTTAAGAAAATATCCCAACTTTCTCGCATTTATCTAAGGGAAGATAGCTATACACAATAATAAATTGTTTGAACAATTATGTTTGTTAACTTGCATCACTTATTACCACGCTACGTGAAAAGTTGAGAAAAAGCGGAAAATTTCAGAAAAAACCATAACATACTCTAAGTTGGCAGTTGACAAAAAGTTGTATATTAAGGAAAAAACGCAACTTTCTAGCATTATTCAAAGAGAATATTATTGAAAATGAGAATAAATTGATTAACCAATTATGATGGTTAACTTGAATTAATTATTACCTCACTCTAATTAGAAAATTCGGAAAAAACGCGACTTCCTCACACTATCCTAAAAGAAAATTGCTGAAAACAATAATGAATTATTTGAACAATTTATGCAAACATCTAGTAATCGTTGGAAAGTTATATTTTATGCATTACAAACAATTTGTATTTAAAAAATCGCAAAAAATCATAATTAGCGCCAGCAATTCTCAAAACCCAATTTTTTACTAATGGGTTTTTTTAGGAACTAATGAAACATACTTATGGGGGCGGTGTTTGAAAACTAATCATTCATTTGTATTCCATAGATAATTGTGGAGATAAATATTAAGTTTCAACTCGATTTACCTAACATTGACGATTCTGAATGAAATGTACAAAAAAGTCTTTTTGTGTGTATAATACGTTCATGGGGCTGGCGGAAATTCTGAGTATCATTTTTTAAAACATTTCTTATTTTCTTATTTGTACTTACAAATAATTATTCTTGTAACTCAATTACGTGTTTTTGAAAAAACATTTGATAGAAACTGGAAGTCAGAATAAGATGTTTAAAATCATTTGAAATCACGTGGAATCATTTGCAGTACTTGAAATCAAATGCAATTAAATAAAATCTTATAAATTCTGTTAAATTATACTAATAATAAAATTACTAATTATAATAATTCGACATAGTTCTTTTAAGATATTTGGTTTTATATTAATTTTTTTCATTTCGGCTTGCCTTCAAACGCAAAAGATTTGATAAATAACATCAGTTCAAATGAAATTTGTTACGAAATTTGTTTCAATGACACTGACTCTTATCAAATCTAAATAAAGCAGAAGGTGAATGCTGACGCCTACATTTTAAGAGATAATAAAGTACGCATAAAGTATATATATGATGTAAGCTAATGAAGTAGTAGAACATTTATGTATCAGTCGCATTGTTAATTACATTCTTCATTATTAAATTAATCAGTTTGCCCTTCAATTAGAAAATATGAGGATTGTCTGTACTCTGTTCGTATCCTTGGCCGTGATCCTCAATTTTATTGGTGAATATAATATTATAATATATCTATAATTTCAAGTCAATGTTTCTCGAACTTTATGCAAATCAGAATTTTTGCGATTGTATCTGCACGGTGAAACTTCCCACGTGCTCAACTGTTCACGTTCATGTATAATATTTAGTAGAGTTCACACATTACTTGTAGTGCATTATTAATTTGGGCCTAAAATAATTCTTCTAACATAACACATATTTCTGAAAATGAAGCCCCCCCCGCAAAAATTTCAAAGTGGCCCCTTTGAAAATAAAAAAAATCAGTGCTTCATACATCAATTATTCTTTGATTAAGTACACGCATATATTATTATCCATTATAAATACTATTATCCATTATGTCGACCACAGTAGATGCTTCTTTTTCATTAGAAAGATGCATTCCTTCCTTTTATTCGTACAGAAATAAACATAAAAAATTGAAATGTTGAAAAATATGCTCTCCAGTTCTACCTACCTCAGGTTGTATTCGTGCATTTTCAGTATTTCTGTATGTTCTTCAATACTAAAATTAATATCGCTTGCTGTTTGAGGTAGTAGAATTTTGGTTATAAAATTATCTATTTTTTTCTGCAGCTCCTCAAATTCTTTTTGCTTCTTCTGTTTTAAGCACGGCTCTCAAATTTTCTTTTTAACGGCACATACTTTTAACAGAAAACAAAATGCTAGGAAAACATCATTTCTGAGTTAAATAGAAGAATCCTGACTATATTACGAAGAAAAACGTTTCATGCTGCATGAAATGAGGAAATGAGGAAAAATCATTTGAAGCATATTTAATATCCAATAAATTAATAAGTACTAATGAAAAGCTCTATATCATAAAGAATAGGGTTTATAGAATAAATAAATATTGATGAAGTTTCAGAATAAAAAGGTATATTTGTGAACAATATCTTCAAGAACAATTGTAATGAATTTAAATTGTCTTTTAATTTTTTGATAGCATCTTTAATCAATTCTTTTATCAATATTATTGAGAATTCATGTTACCAATAATTTGCATTAAAAAAAACAACAGTTTCATTGTATATTTCTACTCATTATTCGTTTAAGTTGAAAAAATTTTCTATAGTAATGAATTTAAAATGTTTTAAAATTTTCTTATGGCAACTTCAATAATTTTTTTGATCAATATCAATTGAAAATTTTGAAAAATAATACAGATGAAAATATGTACCGTATACTATTGACACAATAAATCAATTATGGATATTTACGGTCTTCTTGCGCTACTTTTCAAAAGACTTCTGTATTCGATAAGGTAAATTTTTCGGTTGTATAGTTTCCTTATTTCCCATAGAAAATTGAAATTATTTATCGAACTTTTGAAAAATTCTTCCATGAGGTTCAACTTGAAAAAGTATGAATTTGAGTGCCTAAAGAAGGTTATTTTAATTGTATAGTCTTTTTTCTTAAGCGAAAGAGACTTTGAGGTCTCCCCGAATCAAAATTGGTAAAATTGAGCTAATTACTATTAAAATTTGACAGATTTGAGATATTTCCTAATTTAATAGTGAAAAACCATTAATTACATGGTAAAAATACATAAACTTATTTAGGACTGTATATAATAATTCAGAAGAAGTTATAAGCATGGAAAACATGAAAAACAGATAAGTTTCATGAAACTACGCAGTTTTTTTAGCATTTTTAACTTTATTGATACAATAAGAAGGCCATATTAAGAAATTGTTAACGTGACCTAGTCTGTTTTCATCACCAAATTATCGCCTTCTGATTGTTTGCACAAGGTTAAGAAAAATGAGAATTTTTTTATATACGATGAATCAATGGGCTATAAATGAACTATACATATTCAAGGTCCGAATTATTCAAGGAAGCGTGGATTTATAAAAATATATTGCCTAAAAAGCTGTGAGTAAATAATGGCTCGTCATACGAGAAAATATCAAGAAAGTAAAGAAGTTTTATCTTGTATGAAAGATTTATAAGAAAATTGTTGAAAACAATTTATGAAGAATAAACCATGTTATTAATGGTAGGAATGTGTTTTGTTCTGTATAACTGTGCAAACATGTCCATTTCGTTAAAAAATGATTTGTTTGTAGCGCTGTGAATTGCAAATGGTTTGTACAGAAGAAGAGCTGCAAGAGGCAGTTTCTAACCAAAGAGAAGAAATGTTGACTAAAATTATGAATTTTTAACAAAAAAATTGACTTTTAATAAAGCAGTTCAACTTTTTAAAAAATAGTGTAATTTTCAATCAAGCAATATGAAGAGAGAACTAGGAAAGATCTTTCTAAAATAAAAA
The DNA here is from genome assembly GCA_932178445.1 of Andricus quercusramuli. Taxonomy (NCBI): domain Eukaryota; kingdom Metazoa; phylum Arthropoda; class Insecta; order Hymenoptera; family Cynipidae; genus Andricus; species Andricus quercusramuli. The sequence continues at coordinate 1,190 of CAKNXH010053858.1, read as the reverse complement.
TATCAATTGTAAAACCAAAAAATTTTCAATCAAATAATAAAATTCCAACTAAATAATAGAAGTTGGAACCAAACGAGTTGAGTTCCGTATCAAAATTATATAATAGTAGGCTTTTCTATAAAAAATGATGAACTTTCAACCAAAAATATTTGGATTTTATTATTGTGTTTCTATTCATTCAAATCGTATTTAAGCAAAAAACGAGTTTGGAATATGAATGTGATTTTCAAAATCATGAATTATTATTGAACAGTACCAAGTGGGTAACTCAGTTTATGGACGGCCCCTGAGCTACGATTGACTGATAATTCAAAACAACCGTCAGTAAAATACAATTAGAAGCAATTAAATGGGAACACTGAATCAGTAGCGTTTGCCAAGGTGTCGCATTTAAAATGCATAAGTTCGGAATTGCATCCAATCGATATCAATGGAATCTTTTTTCTAAGGGATTCAATACTTTATGATTTTGATCTCAAAATATGATCCATTTTTGATAGGAAAACACAGACAGAACCTCAAATCGTGAAAAAACGATAAGATTTTCTTAATGTAGAGTACAAAAGGGCGAGGCAGCCAGTGGGGCGAGGCAGCCAATTTCTTCTTATTCCTACGGCGTTAATTGAAATTGCACGCCTTTATAATGTAAGGTCCTTTAAGCCAGTCCGCTGTTCGTCTTGAGGGGTCATTCTACTATCTCACTTTAGAAAAATCGATTTTTTTACATTTTTCGACAGGTTATATATTCAGAGATATCTTATCAAAATTTCACCCAGAAATTTGGACTCTTTCTGTACTTTTGAGAGAGCTTGGAGCAAAAGCGCGTAGAGAGCTGAGTGCTTGTAAACATCGTAGTGTTGTTTCATTTAGTGAAAATGTTAGATATAAAGTGAAAGAGACTATCAAATCAGAAGGATTCATTGAAACAAGCAAAAGAAATATTATATGGAGCAGGAATCGCTGATTAAGTGTAAGTAACTTTTTCTTATAATTTTTATGTCTTGAAAACTTTAAACACGTTTTTCTCGAAACAACGTTATTGCGCCCTGCGCGCACGATTTCTCAAACAGTTTTCAGAAGATCACTTCAAAATCCTCTACGTTTATTCTAAACCTAAATATGTACAAAGTGACGAAGGGGTTTTTTAAATTCTCAATTTTATCATAGTTAAATTTAGAAAAAAGAGCAAA
>CAKNXH010053855.1:0-14101 GCA_932178445.1 Andricus quercusramuli | reverse complement strand
AAAACCGATTTTCAAAATATATAAATTACCATAACTTCCCTACTCTTCAATAAAATGTATTAACATTATGGGTCAATCGATTCGTCCCGAACCAAGGAATCTCTTATATGCTTGCATCAACTTTGAATTATGTCCATGAAAAAAGTTTGATTATAAAAAACCGTATTTTCAAATATTATGCATTACCATAGCTTCCTTACTCTTCAATAAGATTTAATAATATTATAGGTCAATCGATTCGACTCGAATCAACACACCTTTTCTGTTTTTGCGTCAACTTTAAATTATGTTAATGAAAAAAGTTTTACTATAAAAAACCGATCTTCAAAATACATAAATGACCATAACTTCCCTACTTTTCAATAAAATGTATTAGTATTATAGGTCAATCGATTTGTCCCGAATCAAGGAATCTTTTATATTCTCACATCAACTTGGAATTATGCGAATGAAAAAAGTTTCACTATGAAAAACCGATTTTTAAAATATTATTGAGTGCTAGAAAAAAATGCAATGAATCTTTTCAGAAATCCTTTGGTCAGTTTAAATATATTAGTGAGGAAAATAAGCTCTCCAAAGTTCATCAATTTATCTGCAACCGTTTTCTAGTTATCGAGTTCACAAAAAAGCGTGACATACACACATCAACACACACACACATCCGGACATTCGCTTAGAACATTGTATTAGATATTTTTAAATTAGGAAGGGTTTAATTAAATGAATTCAAAATTTTTGAAAAATGTTACCATTACAAAGCTTCCTCTATGAGGAAGCAAAATATTATGTTTTCAAAAAAAGATAATAATTTTCAACCAAATAGATTTATTTTAAATCAAAAAGATAAATTTTTAACTCAAAATATGAATCTTTAACCAGAGATACAAATTGTCAACTAAAATGATGAATTTAAAACAGGAAATTAATTTGTAACGAAATATATCAACAATAACAGATTGAAATTTCAACCAAATAGTTGAATTTTCAAACAAAAAGATAAATTTTCAACCAAAAATATAATACTTGAATTTTCAATTAAGGAAGTGAATTTCTATAAAAAAATAATTTTCAACAATATAAATCAATTTTCAACCAAAGACATGAATTCTTAACAAAACAAAAAAGATAATTCTCAGCAAAATAGGTAGATTTTCCACCAACTAGTTGAGTTTTCAACTAAAAAAGATCAATTTCCAATAAAATAGTTGTATTCCCAACTGAAAAATATAAATTGTCAATCAAAAATAGAATCGTTAAATTTTTAGTTAGGAAAATAAAAAATAATTCTAAAATAATTCTAAAAGTGATGAATTTTAAAATAAAATGAATCATCTCCAACTAAAATTGGTAAACTTTAAACAAAACAAAAAAAGAATTTTTAACCAGAAAGATCAATTTTCTACCAAAAAATACGAATTTTAAACTAAAAAAGATACATTTTCAGCAAAAAATGAAATATTTGAATTTTAAGATGAAAATCTTAATTTTCAAACAGAAAGAAAAAGTGTTTCCTAAAAAGTGGTTGAATCGTTAACCAAAAAGATTTATTTTTAACCTGACAGTTGTATTTCTACAAAAAAAAAAAAAAGAATGATTTGTAATAAATCAGGGCAATTTTAAAGCGAGAAAGATTTTTCAGTAAACATAGAAAAGAAATTTCGAACAAATCGTTAAATTTTTAAGTCAATTCGACACATTTTTTACAGAGCAGATCAATTTTAAAAACAAAAAATAAAAAATTCCATTTTTATTCAAATAGTTGAAGTTCCAGCAAAATAATTAAATTTTCAACCTAGTAATAGAGTTTTCAAACAGAACAAATGGATTCTCAACTTAAAATAAAGTAGTAGATAGAATTTTCAATAAAACATAATTGATTTTCAACCAAAAATAGTTGAATTTTCTTGAAATTAAAAAATAAAAGTTTCGAGCAAAAAGCTAATTTTTAAAAGCTAATTTTTAAATCAAAAGATCAATCTTAAACAAGCATCAAATATTCAAATTTCTAGTTGAAAAAAAATTCATTTTTCAAACAAGAAAAAAACGAATTTTTATCCAAATAATTCAAGTTTATCTCAAGAGATGAATTTTTAAACGAAAAGTCTAATATTTGATATTTAAACATAATATTAAAATTTTTAACGAAAAAAATAGATTTAAAACAAAAGAGTTTAACTATCAGCCAAGTAGTTTAATATAAAATCAAATAGTTGAATTTCTAACTTGAAAGATGAATTTTAACTAAAAAGATGAACTTTTAAACAAAAATTATAAATCTTCAGACGAACCAAATAAGAATTTAAAAAAAAAAAGTTCAACTTTTAGCCAAGTACAAAAATTTTCAACTAAAAAAAAAAGGAATTCCCACTTAAAAATGTTATTGTTGATATTTTAACCAAAAAATTTGAATTAAAAAAATTTCAGTTAAATCAAAGAGACGAATTTCCAGGTAAACATGGAATAGCTAAATTTGCAGTTAAAAAAGATAAGCTTGAATAAAAAAAGGAATTTTCAACAAAATAGTTAAATAATCAAAGGGATTAGTTTTCTACTAAAATGATGGACCTTCAAGAAAAAAATTATTAAAAGAGTTCAACTTTTAACCAAGTAGTCGAATTTTCAATAAAAAAATCAGTTTTGAACCAGAAAGATTCATTTTCTACTAAAAAGATGAATCAGCAACCAAATATATAAATTTTTAACCTAATACTTAAATAAAGACCAATGTAATAATTAATATTTCAAACAAACAAATTTTAATTCTTAATAAAAAAGATGTATTCAAAAAAATACGAATTTTCAACAAAATTTATGAACTTCCAACCGAGAAATATTCTGCAGTCAAGAAAGAAAATAGATTATAACTGAATTGTGGAATTTTTGTTCTAATAGGGCTCATTTTTTATGTAAAAGGGCTGATTTTTTGCACAACAATTATATTTTAAAATTGGAAATTTTTTTTCCTATAGAATAGTTGAATTTTTTCCCAAGAAGAACTTTTCATGCAAGAGAGAAAAAAAATGTTAAGAAAATTGTTGATTTTCTTTTTTTAAAAAAGGTGAATTATATAGAACGCAGTTTGTTTTTCGACCCACAAATATCAATTTTCAACAAAAAGGTAATTTTCAACAAAAAGAAAAATAAATTTTTAACATAGAAGTTTAATTTCAAACCAGAAAGAATGGTTTTTTAAAAGTGTTCAAGAATGTCAACGAACATAATTGTTTGAACAATCTATTATAATATTATTTATTATTAATGTATATTCTCAGTTAACAAATAAAAAATACCATTTTTAAAAGAAAGGGCTTCATCCTTGTAGCCATATTTTGTATTATTCTAAAAACCGTCTCGTTTGAAGCGCCTTAAGTCAGAAGACGTGACACCTCCCTAAGGCTGACCTTACGAGTATTTTTCTACTGAAAAAAAAATCGAAAAAAGATACACAAATATAATTTATAAAATTTTTTTTTTTTTTTCTGTCTTTCAACCCTCTTGCTGAACCTCTTTTCTTGATATGGGGATTTCTTTCTGCTACCTGAGCAAACTTTAACTATTATCGGCGTCACAATCAAAGCTTCGAAGAGTCTGACTGGCGAGGATGGAACTTTGACTGTTCGTGGCTTTTCTCAGTGAGGTATCTCGTTCAATCGAAATATCGCAAGCCACAAGAAAGTGCTTTTTACACGAGCCTCGAGAGTTCGATTCTGAAGTGTTAAAAAGGGCAGTGGAGAAAGTTTCGATTAAGAGGGTGGGTGAAAAGAATTCGTTTTTTCTTCAGACACTTGTTTTGTCCAGTTTTTCATGATATAGAACAATTTCTTTATGTGAGAAAAAAATTTCTTCATAGTAGGAGAATTCCATACTTTCCGGGGTACTTAATGATTGGGCCAAGTTTTATTTGTAAATTGTTAAAATTGTTAAAGATATTTGCATCAAAAATGTTGAGCCACATTTTTTTTAGCATAAATCAGTTCCCATTAATAATACATAAAAATGTTTTAGACAGTTTTTATTCGTGATTTATTGAAATAAAAAAAAATAGCTGTGGATTCGATCTCGAGTGTTTCCACTTTTCTGAAAAGTTCTGTTGCACCCTACCCCTTTCCCAGCTTCATGATTCATTTACAAAAATTGTCAGAATTATTATGTTTTAAAATTTATGATCAAATTAGTATTTTCAATTCATGCGTCAACTTTGAATTATGTTGGTGAAAAAAGTTTTTCTGTTTGGAACAGACGATTCAAATATCAGAAATGAGTATAATATTCCTCAATCTTGGATAAAGTGTATTAATATTATAGGTCAATCGATTTGTCTCGAATCAAGAAATCTTTTTCGTTTTTGCATCAATTTTGAATTGTGTGAGTGAAAAAAGTTTTACAATAAAAAACCGTGTTTTCAAATATTATGCATTACGATACCTTCCTCATTCTATAATAGAATGTATCAATGTCATAGGTCAATCAGCTCTTCTTGAATCAACACAACTTTTCTGTTCTTACATCGATATTAAATTTTGAGAATGAGAAGATTTTTACTATGAAAATCGATTTTAAAATATATAAATTACCATAACTTCCATACTCTCCAATAAAATGTATTAATATTGTAAGTCAATCGATTTGTCTAAACCAACGAATCTTTTATATTGTTATATCAACTTTGGATTATGCTAATGAAAAGAGTTTTCTATGAAAAACCGTATTTACAAATATTATGCATTACCATAGCTTCCTTACACTCCAATGAAATGTATTAATATTATAGGTCAATCAGCTTTCTTGAACCAAGGAATCTTTTATATTTGTATAACAACTTTAAATTATGCTAATGCAGACAGTTTTACTATGAAAAAACTGTATTTTTAAATATTATACATTAGTATAGCTTCCTCACTCTCCAATAAAATTTATTAACATTATAGGTCAATCAATTCGTATTGAACCAAGGAATCTTTCATATTTGTACATCAACATGGAATTGTTTCATTGAAAAAAGTTTTACTTTAAAACCGTATTTTCAAATATTATGCATTAGCATAGCTTCCTTACTCTCCAATAAGATGTATCAATATTATAGGACAATCGATTTGTCTCGAGCCAAGGAATCTTTTACATGTTTGCATCAACTTTGAATTATGCTAATGAAAAAAGTTCCACTATAAAGAACTGACCTTTAAAATATGTAAATTACCATGAATTCTTCACTTTTAAATAAAATTCAATAATATTTCAGGTCAATTGATTTGTCCTAAAACAAGGAATCTTTTGCTTTTCCGCATCAATTTTGAATTAGGTTGAAGAAAATAGTTTCACTATAAAAACCCTATTCTCAAAATATGTAAATTACCATAACTTCCCTACTCTTGAATAAAATGTATTGACATTATAGGTCAATCGATTCGTCTTGAACCAAGGAACCCTTCATATCTGTGCATCAACTTTGAATTATGCTAATAAAAGAAGTTTTACTATAAAAAACCGTATTTTCGAATATTATGCATTGCCATTGCTTTTTTACTGTTCCATGAAATGTACTGATATTATAGGTCAATCAATTCGACTCAAATTAACACATTTTTTTCACATCAACTTTGAGTTACGTTGATCAAACCAATTTTACTATGAAAAACCACTTTTCAAAATATATATATTACCACAACTTCCCCATCCTTCACTAAAATGTATTAATATTGTAGGTCAATCCGTTTTTTTTGTACTAAGGAATCTTTTATATTCTTGCACTATTTTTGAATTAAATTTAACGAAACAAGTTTTACTATAAAAAACCGCGTTTTCAAATATTATGCATTGTCACATCTCTTTTACTGTTCAATAAAGTGTAGTAATATTATAGGTCAATTGAATCGATTCAAATTAACACATATTTTCCGTTCTTGCATCAACTTTGAATTATGTTGATGGAAAAAATTTTACTATAATAAAAAAACCGATTTTCAACATATATAAATTACCATAACTTCCCCACTCTTTAAAAAAGGTATGAATATTATAGGTCAATCAGTTCGTCTCAAACCAAGGAACCCTTTATATCTGTGCACCAACTTTGAATTATGCTAATGAAAAAAGTTTCACTATAAAAACCGACCTTTAAAATATGTAAATTACCAAGACTTCTTTACTTTTCAATAAAATTTAATAATATTTTAGGTCAATTGATTTGTTTTAAAAAAAGGAATCTTTTGTTTTCCCGCATCAACTTTGAATTATGTTGAAGAAAATAGTTTTACTATAAAAACCCTATTTTCAAAATATTTAAATTACCATAACTTCCCTATTCTTGAATAAAATATATTGACATTATAGGTCAATCGATTAGTCTCGATCCAAGGAACCCTTCATAACTGTACATCAAATTTGAATTATGCTAATAAAAAAAGTTTTACTATAAAAAACCGTATTTTCGAATATTATGCATTGCCATTGCTTTTTTACTGTTCCATGAAATGTACTGATATTATAGGTCAATCGATTCGACTCAAATTAACACATTTTTTTCACATCAACTTTGAATTACGTTGATCAAACAAATTTTACTATGAAAAACCACTTTTCAGAATATATATATTACCACAACTTCCCTATCCTCCACTAAAATGTATTAATATTGTAGGTCAATCAATTCTTTTTGTACTGAGGAATCTTTTATATTCTTGCATTATTTTTGAATTAAATTTAACGAAACAAGTTTTACTATAAAAAACCGCGTTTTCAAATATTATGCATTGTCATATCTCTTTTACTGTTCAATAAAGTGTAGTAATATTATAGGTCAATTGAGTCGACTCAAATTAACACATATTTTCCGTTCTTGCATCAACTTTGAATTATGTTGATGGAAAAAATTTTACTATAATAAAATAACCGATTTTCAACATATATAAATTACCATAACTTCCCCACTCTTCAAAAAAGGTATGAATATTATAGGTCAATCAGTTCGCCTCGAACCAAGGAACCCTTTATTTTATAAGAATTTTTCAAATTTTTAAGAATGGAAAATTAAAAATTAGAATTCCTTTAATGTATAGAGGATTATCACTCACCTATCATCTGTTTTGGTGATTTACAAATCTGCTAATAACAACGAAATAAATTTTAACTTCGATAGGGTATTTTATGATTATTCTATTTTATTCTCAGAACCAAACAAATCAAATTATTTTAAAATTTTCCATTTAAAATATTGGACTGAAGTTTCAGAAGTCAGTTGACGAATTTTTTTTTTTTTAATTTTTAGCTTATATATTGTCCAAAAACATTAAAAAAATGCACAGAACCCGTTTCTGTATTTGCTAAGGCAATTCCAGCGACAAAAACCCGGAAAAACCATGCTCTCAAAGATAGACGGTGGGTTCTCCCCCAAAACGAAGAGGGAGTGACTTTTTTACCCCCCCCCCCCTATTTCAAAGGTATCATCAAGAGGATTGGAAAAAAAATTAAAATAAATTTTTCCATTTGCGGACAACAGCTGAAATTGAGAAAAACCGTCTGAAAATCGTCCTGTCGAGGATAGATGCTGGGTTCTCCCCCAAAACGAAGAGGAGGTGACTTTTTTAACCCCCCCTTTCGTGAAGGTACCATCAAGAGGTATACTGTCAAACTAACTTATATGATCAAACTGTGAAACTAATGTATACTCATAAACTGATAAAATGACATAAAATCATAAACTGTCAATCCGACTTTTACTACTCAAATATAAACTGACATATAATACTAAACAATTATACTGACGTATACGAATGAACTATAAGATTGACCTAAACTAATAACCTGTCAAACTGACGTATAATAATAATTTGTCATACTAACATATAGTAATAAACTATCATACTGACGTATACTGATAAACTGTCAAACTAACGTATAGTATAAAAATGTCAAAATAATGTATACTCATAAACTGATAAAATGAAATATGCTCATTAATCGTCACGCTGACTTTTACTACTAATATATAAACTGACGTATAATACTAAACACTCATACTGACGTACACTGATGAAATTTCAGACATACTGACTTATAGTACCAAACTGTCAAATTGATGTATACTCATGAACTGATAAAATGATGTATACTCAGAAACTATCAAACTGGATTATACTATTTAATTGTAACATTAAGTATAATACTAAACTGTCATATGACGTGTAATAATAAATTGTGAAGCTGACTTATACTACTGAAGTGATGAAATGACGTATGGTTATAAACTGTCACACGGACTTATACTACTGAACTGCAAACTGAAGTATAATAATAAACTGTCAACTGATGTATACTAATAAACTTTCAAAATGACGTTAAATAACAATATGTCATACTGACATATAGCAATAAACTTCATACTGACGTATACTAATGAATTGTCAAACTGACGTATACTAGTAAACTGTCAAACTGAATTTCACTCACAAACTGCCATACTAGCGTATAATAATGATAAATTTTCAAATTGACGTATAATAATGAACTGTCAAAAGGAAGTATACTAATAAACCATCAAACTCACTTACACTTAAAAACTGCCATACTAGCGTATACTAATCAACTGTCAAACTAACGTATGGTACCAAACCGTTAAACTGATTTATAATCATAAACTGATAAAATGATGTAAACTTACAAACTGTCAAACTGACTTTCACTACTGAACTATGAACTGACGTATACTACTGAACAATCATACTGACGTATACTAATAAACCGTAAGACTGACCTAAACTAATAATCCGACAAACTAACGCATAGTACCAAATCGTCAAACTAATGTATACTCATAAGCTGATAAAATGACATATACTACTGAACCGTGAACTGACGTATAATACTGAATCATCATCCTGACGTATATTAAGAAATTGGCAGACTGCCCTAAGCTAAAAAACTGTCAAACTGACGTATACTAATAAGCTATCAAACTGACTCGAAATAATGAAATGTCATACTGACATATAATAATGAATCGACAAAATGACTTACAATAATAAACTGTCAAACTGAAGTATACTGATGAACTTTCAAGCTAGCGTATTCTAAGAAACTTTCAAACTGAAGTTTTCTAATAAACCATCAAACTGAATTAAACTTTTAACTACCATACTAGCGTATACTAATAAACTGTCAAACCTGCGTATAGTACTAAACTGTCAAACTGATGTATACTCATTAACTGATAAAATGACGTATACTTATAAACTGTTAAACTGACGTATTTTAATAAACTATCGAACTGAATTGACCCTTGCAACTACCATACTATCGTATACTAATAAACTGTCAAACTAGCGTATAGTACCGAACTGTCAAAATAATGTATACTCATAAACTGATAAAATTACGTATACTTATAAACTGTCAAACTGACTTTCACCGCTAAACTATAAACTGACGTATAATAATAAACACTCATACTAACGTATTCTAATGAACTGTCAGACTGTCCCAATGAAATAAACTGTCAAAATGACGTATAATTATAATCTGTTACACTAACATATAGTAATAAGCTGTCAAACTGAAGTATACTAATAAACTGTCAAACTAACGTATAGTACCAAACTGTCAAACTAATATATACTCATAATATGATGAAATGTCATATACTCATGAACAGTCACACTGACTTTTACTACTAAACTATAAACTGACGTATAATCATAATCTGTTACACTGACATATAGTAATAAACTGTCAAACTAACGTATAGTACCAAATTGAAAAAATTAATGTATACTCATAAGCTGATAACATGACATATACTCATGAAATGTCACACTGACTTTTACTACTAAGGAATAATCTGACGAATAATAATAAATAATCATAGTGACATATACTAATAAATTGTAAGACTGACCTTAACTAATAAACTGACAAACTAACGTATAATTATAATTTGTGATACTAACATATACTAATAAACTGTCAAAATAACGTATGGTACCAAATTGAAAAAATTAATGAATACTCATAAACTGATAAAATGACATATACTCATGAAATGCCACATTGACTTTTACTACTAAACAATAAAACGATTTATAATACTAAACAATCATACTGACGTTTACTAATGAACTGTCAGACTGACCTAAATTAATAAACTGACAAACTGAAGTATAATAATAATCTGCCATACCGAAATATAGTAATAAACTGTCAAATTGAAGTATACTGATAAACTGTCAAACTGACGTATAATAATAAATTGTTCAACTACTGAATAGTACCAAACTGTCAATATAATGTATACTCATACAATGATAAAATAACATATACTCATGAACCGTCACGCCGACTTTTACTAGTAAGCAATAAACTAACGTATAATACTGAACAATCATACTGACGTATACTAATGGACTGATAAAATGACGTATATTCAGAAGCTATCAAACTGAATTATGCTATTTAACTGTAACCTGAAGTGTAGTACTAAACTGTCATATGACGTATAATAATAAACTGAGAAACTGACTTATACTACAGAAATGATGAAACGACTGTCACACTGACTTATACTACTGAACTGTAAACTGAATTATAATAATAAACTGTCATACTGCCGCATATTGACATATAGTAATAAACTTCATACTGACATATACTCATGAATTGTCAAACTGACGTATACTAATAATCTATCAAACTGAATTACACTCATAAACTGCCATATTAGCGTATAATAATGAACTGTCAAACTAACGTATAGTACCAAACTGTTAAACTGATGCACACTCATGAAGTGATGAAATGATGTATGCTTATAAACTATCAAACTGAAGTATACTAATAAACTGTCAGACTGACCTGAACTGATAAATTGTCAAATTGAGGTATAATAATGAACTGTCAAAAAGGAAGTATACTAATAAACCATCAAACTGACTTACACTTAAAAACTGCCATACTAGCGTATACTAATAACCTGTCAAACTAACGTATGGTACCAAACTGTCAAACTGATTTGTAATCATAAATTGTTAAAATGAAGTATACTTATAAATTGTTAAACTGAATTTTTCCACTTAACCGTAACCTGAACTATGATAATAAACTGTCATACTGACGTATAATAATAAACTATGACACTGACATATACTACTGAACCGTGAACTGACCTATAATACTGAATCATCATACTGATGTTTAATAATGAATTGTGGGATTGACCTAAACTAATAAACTGTCAAACTGATGTATAATAATAATCTGTCATACTGACGTATACTAATAAGCTGTCAAACTGACTCGGAATAATGAAATGTCATACTGATGTATAATGATGAACCGACAAAATGACTTACACCAGAAAACTGTCAAACTAATGTATACTGATGAACTGTCAAACTGGCGTATTCTAATCAACTGTCAACCTGAAGTTTGCTAATGAACCATCAAACTGAATTAAACTTTTAACTACCATAATAGCGTATACTAATAAACTGTCAAACCAACGTATAGTACCAAATTGTCAAACTAATGTACACTCATAAACTGATAAAATGATGTAAACTTATAAACTGTCAAACTGACGTATTCCAATAATCTAGCAAACTGAATTGAACCTTGAAACGAACATACTATCGTATACTAATAAACTGTCAAACTAACGTATAGTACGAAACTGTCAAAATAATGTATACTTATCAACTAATAAAATGAAGTAGACTTATAAACTGTGAAGCTGATTTTTAATACTTAACTATAAACTGACGTATAATAATAAACACACATACTGACGTATACAAATGAACTGGCAGATATACCCAATCTAATAAATTGTAAAAATGACGTATAATTATAATCTGTCACACTAACATATAGTAATAAACTGTCAAAATGAAGTATACTGATAAACTGTCAAACGAAAGTATAGTACCAAACTCTCAAACCAATGTATACTCATAAACCGACAAAATGACCTCAACTTACAAACTGTCAAACTGACTTTCACTACTAAACTATGAACTGACATATAATACTGAACAATCATACTGACCCAAACTAATAAACTGTCAAACTAACGTATAGTAATAATCTGTCATACTAACATATAGTAATAAACTTTCAAACTAACGTATAGTCCCAAATTGTCAAACTAATGTATACTCATAAACTGATAGAATGACATATACTCATGAACTGTCATACTGACTTTTACTGCTAAACCACAAACTGATGTATAATACTAAACAATCATACTGACGTATACTAATAAACTGTCAGACTGACCCAAAGAAATAAACTGTTAAAATGACGTATAATTTTAATCTGTTACACTAACATATAGTAATAAACAGTCAAACTGGAGTATACTAATAAACTGTCAAACTAACGTATAGTAACAAACTGTCAAACTTATGTACACTCATGAACTGATAAAATGACGTAAACTTACAAACTGTTAAACTGACTTTCACTACTAAACTATAAACTGACGTATACTACTGAACAATCATACTGACGTATACCAATGAACTGTAAGACTGACCTAAACTAATAAACTGATAAGCTAACGCATAGTACCAAATTGTCAAACTAATGTATACTCATAAACTGATAAAATGACCTACTCATGAACTGTCACACTGAATTTTTCTACTGAACAATAAGCTGACGTATAATACTAAACAATCATACTGACGTATACTAATGAATTTTCAGGCTGACCTAAACTAATAAACTGTCAAACTGACGTATACTAGTGAACTGTCAAACAGACGTATACTAATAAACCATCAAACTGACTTACACTTATCAACTGTTATACTAGCGTATAATAGTAAACTGTCATACTAACGTATAGTACCAAACTGTAAAACTCCTACTACTGAACCGTGAACAGACATATAATACTGAATCTTCATACTGACATATATTAATAAAGTGTCTGAATGACCTAAACTAATAAACTGTCAAATTGACGTATCATAATGATCCGTCATAGTGACGTATACTAATAAGCTGTCAAACTGATGTTTCATAATGATCTGTCATACTGACGTATACTAACAAGCTGTCAAACTGACTCCAAATAATGAAATGTCATACTGACGTATAATAATGAACCGACAAAATGACGTACACTAATAAACTGTCAAACTGACGTATACTGATGAACCTTCAAACTGGCGTATTTCAATAAACTGTCAAACTGACATTTTCTAATAAACCATCAAACTGAATTGAACTTTTAACTACCATACTAGCGTATGCTAATAAACTGTCAAACTTACGTATAGTACCAAACTGTCAAACTAATGTATACTCATAAACTGATAAAATGACGCACACTCATAAACTGTCAAACTGATTTCTAATACTAAACTGTAAACTGACGTATAATAATAAACACTCATACTGACGTATACTAATGAACTGTCAGACATTCTCACACTAATAAACTGTCAAACTGACGTATAATTATAATCTGTCACACTAACATATAGCAACAAACGATCAAACTGAAGCATACTGATAAACTGTCAAACGAACATATAGTCCCAAACTGTCAAAATAATGTATACCCATAAACTGATAAAATGACGTCAACTTACAAACTGTCAAACTGACTTTTACTACTAAAAAATAAACTAACGTATAATACTAAACAATCATACTGACGTTTACTAATGAACTGTCAGACTGACCTAAACTACTAAACTGTCAGAATAACGTATAGTACCAAATTGTCAAACTAATGTATACTCATTAGGGTGGTCCAAAAATGCATTGGAAAAATTTTTTTTTTGAATTTTTATCGGGACACCACCTAAATTTGTTCGAATCCACCCAAAAATAAATTCATTTTTTTTTGTTTTGAAAAAAAATGATATTTACGGGTGGTTCAAGCCCCATGAAGTTTAACATGTATTTCCCATAAGAAAAAATGACGTTTTTGTGAATCTTATTCAGAATCCTCAATATTATCTCAATCGAGTTGAAACTCAACATTTCTCTTCACAATCAGCCATAGAATACGGATGTTGTATCACTTTTTCAAAAAACAACACCATAAATCTGTTTTATAGGGTCCCAAAGAAACCCCATAAGTGAAAAAATGGGT
>CAKNXH010053853.1:0-11004 GCA_932178445.1 Andricus quercusramuli | reverse complement strand
TATAAATTTAGCACATTTGCATACATTCATGAATCATGAAAAATATTTTATAGATTGAAAGGGTTGAATACTTTTTGATCAATTGTACTATGTCCTTCAAACAGTTATGTAACTTTTCAAATCATATAAATTTATGTATCACACAACAAGATTTTTCTTCATATTAAAGATTTTTTACCTTTGAAAGAAATACGTGTTAAAATTTAAGAATTTTAAATTAGATTAAAATCAAATTCAAAATCCTACTTAACGTGTTTATCCTATTCAACGAAAAACCTATTTCAATCTCATAATAGAATGTACAGATTACACAACATTTATTTTTCTTCGTTTCTATCACAGATGCTGTAGATCTTGTATGTCACGCAGAAAAAAAATTCTGTTAAACTCACAGGATTTTCAGTTAAAATAGGGACAGAATACATTTTCTGTAAAGATTACTGAATTTTCTGCAGAGTTTACAGAATTTTCAGTTATTTGATGAATTCACGGGTATTTCCTGTAATATTTACTGAAATTTTCTGTCAAATTGACAACTTTAAATTGTAAAATCTAATCAAAAAGTCTGTACATTTTACAGAAAGTATCCGTAAATTTGTAAAATTACTGTAAATTCAGTAAACTCTGCAGAAAATTCGGCAAGCATTACAGAAAAGCTATGCTGTCCCTATTTGAACTGAAAATCCTGTAACTTTAGCAGACTAATTTTTCCCCGTGGTGCTTTCGGCCGTATTCGAAAGCACCATTCATTATTACAGTAGATACTATCAAATCAAAAGTATAATCTTTAGCGGAAATCATTTTCTCTATAAATTAAAAAGATACTTTGTTGACTCAAAAGTATGTTCATCATTTTAAATAAAAGTTTTTCTTGAAATAAATCGAAATTTATTTTTCTTAACGTTATATGCTTTGAACCCTTCAAACTATAGAACTGTATTTTTTATTAAAAGACGCAAATTACTTTACTCGAAGCAAAGTTTATTGGATTATTTACATAAACTATTGTATCAATAATGCGGATTTCAACAGCATCGACACTTTTGACTCAACAGTTCTTTTTTCTCAACCTAGTTAAAAAAATGAGACTACTCGTATACAAAAAGATCGACCTATGCATTTGTTTGTTCATACAAAATGTTGCAATAATTAACAGTTACTATTAGTTCGAACAACATGATAGCAAGAAGTCACTGAAATTAAATTTTTAGTCGATTCCGTAAAAACAATTGAGCCTATTCATGAAAGAATGGTAAACATGGGCATTTGTTTATAAGAATTGTTTGAATAATTAAAACCATTTGCCAAATTACTAAATATTACAAAAAGGATTCATTAAGCAACAGTGGATTTCAACAACTTACGATTGCAAATCACGAAAAAAGACTCTTGTTCATTAATTTGTTTATAACACCATGAACTTTTTTTTTCTCCAACACATTATTGATTATTTCCGTATAATTATTATACTGACAAATAAAAGGAAGTATTTTTTATTAAACAAAAAATATTATACCTGGAAGTCTTACCGTTATTTTAGTAAAATACATTAAAATCCGTTTAAAATTGTACTGTCGAGCGATTTTTATTTAAAAAAGTGCTTTGCGGCGCACTAGCTGTGGAACGCGTCGAGTTGATACATACGTGCGAAGAAACGGGCCGCGTTGCAGAAATAAAACCTTCCTAAATCCTTAATGATGATTTATTTTAAATAATTATTTACACAGAAAATATATTTATACCTTTGTGAATAATTTCCCGCTGGAAATTTGTTGTTGCTCAGAATTCACTCGATTCCCCCTGAACTTAAAGATATTAATGCATGATGTAGGCAATGTCTTAAGCACAAATTTATACATTTTGTTTCAACAGAAATTTCATGACAAAATTCTAAGAAATTGTTAAATTACGGCGCGTTGAAGTAAAAAAGATTAAAAAATTGGTGTTCTAAAAACAGGGGTTTCCTAGTTTTAAAATGAAAATTAGAAACTGTGTTGAAAAGTGTTCAAGAGTCAATACCACTTTGGGAGAAAAATTGATCAATTATAAACTTTCAACGAGGGTATACCCTGAGCAATAATGTATGTGCTTATTCGGAAATTAATACCAATAATCGTTAATTTTAGAAATTTTGAATAATATATTTCCTTCAACTTTTTTATTTTTTGTCTAATTTTGTAACGTTAATAGAAGAAAAATGTTACAAATTCCCATTTTGACTTTTTGAACTGCCCATTTCAATTTACAACTGCCCGACTTGTGTGGAACTGCCCTTTACGGTATACCCTGCTTTTAACTCTGTATAATTTTAAATTTGAACAAGTTCCAAATTTTACACTTCCAATTAAATGCTTTTAAAATTCAAAATATTAAAAACGGTTCAATTACAATATGAATATTACAAATTTTAATTAATTTCGAAATTAATTCGTTCATACTCGAATCAAGCAAGAACTGATTTTATGTTCGTAAATGTTGATTGACTATCAGACGCAACTATAAGAATCATTCAGCAATTGAAAGTTAGCCTACTCTATGCATCGCTAAAAAGTAATTTGTAGATCAACTTAAGTCGAAAAGATTGTTTTCAAAATAATCTATCTTCTTCTTTCTTTATTTGCTTATACTCTCTCCCTTTTACGGGTTTGAGAGTCTTTACATAACCATTACATGTATTCTTACAAACAAGCCTTATACTATCTTATTAACTATTTTTTACATATTGTCTTACATTACTATTCTTATTTCTAAACGCTTGCGACTTTGCCCTGGGCTTCCGTTTCCTCTTACCATTATCAATCTCATAATTTGACTCTAATCCGCAACTCTACTTCGTAATTCTCCTTCTTTAGGAGTCATTTTTTGGCTTTTTCCTACCCTGTGGAACCAGCTCTCTCTCTCTCTCTCAGCTCTTCCAGCTTCTTCATCCATTCCTCTCCCTGACCATTTTCATTCAGAATCCGTTTCATTCTCTCTTCTATGCTCTCCCCTCCCCCCTTGTCACCTGTACACCTCTCTAAAACATGCACCCACGTTTCCTGCTCATACTTACATACTCTGCACACATTCTCTTCATCATTCATCCAGTACCTACATGCTCTAACACCCTCTCCCATTCTGAATCTTATCACTCTATTCCATTTACTCTCCTTTTTAATCTTTTGAAGGTACTCTGGTTCCCCCTGCCTCTTCATCATTTTATACCAGCTGTTGTACCTTGAATCAACGATTTTTTCCCATCTTTCCTCTTCTTGCCTTGCCTTAATATCTTCCTCTGTTTCCTCTATTTCCTCCCACTCTCTACCCCAAACTTGCATACCCCACTCAAACCTCATTACATGTCTCTCATCCTCCCATTTTTAACGCCCCACGTTGCCCCTCCTCTCTTTGTCCATAACCTCCCGGGCACACGCTTGTGCAATTTTGCTTCCTTCTCCCCTTCTTAGTTTCTCTTCGAAGTTTCAGGCTCTTTTCGCTTGCCTCACCACCATTTTTTCTCGACCTATTTCTTCCCTCAGCATATAACCTGGGCAGCTCCAACTCACTCTCAAACCCATCTAAAAAATCTGTCCTGCAAACTTTCCACTCTCTTATGTTTTTTCCATCCCCAAATTTCCACTCCATAGCTTAACACTGACCACACTAAGACATCAAACATCCATACTCTCATCTTCCAGTCGTCATTAAACCTCCTTTTTCCTATACCCCATACTTGTCCCATTACTTTACTCGCACATTCTAATCTCTTTCTCACCTGCAACTCGCTTCCTCCTCTAGTTTCGAACCAAAATCCTAGGTAACAAAACTCATCCACCAACTCTACTACCACACTATTTATCTTCCATTCATACTCTAGGCTTCCCCTTTTATTTCTGAAACACATCATCTTAGTCTTGTTCACATTCACCGTTAAACCCTTTTCTCTCACATATTCTTCGAACACTCTCATCAACAGATTCATACCTTTTTCATCATCTGCTACTAGCACTACATCATCTGCATATTCTAGTGAGTACAATTTGCCTGTTCCTAGCGTTGTTCCCCCTTTTCCTTTCCTCTCCAACCTCTCCTCCAAATCTGCCAGAAGAATACTAAACAGAAGTGGGCTCAACGGACACCCTTGCCTGAGCCCCCTTCTTGTCCAGAATTCCTCTCCTTTCTTATCTCCTATCTTCACCCTTATCTTAGTTTCCACGAATATTTCTTTTATCCTCTCTATTAATCCTTCATCTACTCCCCTCTCTTTCATGGCTGCCCATAACATCCTCCTGTTAACTGAGTCAAATGCTTCCTTAAAATCGACGAACATTGCAACTAGTTTCTCTTTCTTTCGCCCTAGGTTCCTATTGACTAGATAGTTGAGCACTTAGATGTTATCTATGGTTCCCATCCCTTTTCTAAAACCCGTTTGATTGTGTGGTATACTTCCTTTTTCTTCCACCTGTCTTTCTAACCTCCTTCTCAGCACTTCCGCATAAATTTTATATCCCACCGACATGAGTGTGATCCCTCTATATTCCTCTACCCTGTTTCCCTCTCCTTTCTTAATCAGCGGTACTACCAGCCCTGTCTTCCATTCCTCCGGCCACCCTTCTCCTTTTCATACCTTATTGCAAATCTTCCACATCTCTTCTTTCACTCCTATTCCCCCATATTTCAGTGCTTCATTTTCCAACCCATCCTCCCCTGTTGCCTTATTTCTTTTTAACCGAACAATTGCCTCATTTAATTCTTCCCTACTAATCTCGTTTTCGCTGTTCACGTCTCGCTCTACCGCTTTTCTTCCTTCTCCCTTTACCCTATTTTCCACACCTCCTAACAGCCTCTTGAAGTGCTTCGTCCACTCTGTCATTCCTATTTCTTCATTTATGCCCTTCCTTCCTCCTCTTTCCCTGTTTGTCACTTCCCATTCCCTCGCTTCCTTTACCGCTTTCTCTACCTCTTCCACGTACCTTTCTTTTTCCTTCTGTCTTTTCTCCTTTATCATTCTTTCGTACTCTCTCTTTCTCCTGTTGAGTTCTCCTTTTGTCATTTCCCCTTTCCTCCATTTTCTTACACTTTCCTTTATCCTTTCTTTACTTTCCCTGCATTCATCGTCCCACCAACCTGTCATAAACCCCTCTTCTTCTCTTGGTCTCACCTCTTCCCTTACTTTATCAATCACTCCTTTGCGATTTTCTAGCAGCTTGTCTACTACTTCCTCTTCCAAACCTCCTATTTCCTAGTTTTCTATTTTTTCTTTAAATTCTCTTAATTTTTCCTCCCCCCAAAAGCCCATTTTCAATTTATTTTCCCTCTTTCCTTCTCTCTTTCCCCTACCCTGCTTTGGGCCACCACCTCTCATTGTCGCAATCACCGGAAAGTGTTCTGAGCCTATCACGTCGCCCACTTCCATTTTCACATAAAATTACCAATAAAATAATTTAAAGATATAAATTATTTGCATCAAATATCATGATGGTGTCTATAATTATGAATACAAAAAATATCATCAGAATATTTTCTCTTTGATTTGTTCGCGATAGTAATAGCCTACTTCAAATAAAAATTTGCAGGAAAAGCAAAAAAATTGGGGGAGATGAATCTTTTTGTTTAAATATAAAATGTGACATATTTTGACAATGGGACTATAAGTGGAAAACTGAGTCACTAGCAGATCTGATATTGAAAAAAAATGTAAATTTGTGTCCTTTATCGTC
Organism: Andricus quercusramuli; assembly: GCA_932178445.1. Classification (NCBI taxonomy): domain Eukaryota; kingdom Metazoa; phylum Arthropoda; class Insecta; order Hymenoptera; family Cynipidae; genus Andricus; species Andricus quercusramuli. The sequence goes on along the minus strand of CAKNXH010053853.1, from coordinate 5,305 downwards.
TGTTCTAGACATATTTGAACGTATTTGAACACATTGCCAATAGAAGTTTTAACCTGAGTGTAAAACGCGTACTAAGTACGTCTCGGTCATTTTTTCAGGTGATCCGTGGTCTGGGATATCTCATTGGTCTCAACATGGAGCGCAGCGAGCAGCCAGGCGTGCTGCGGGCTCTTTCGTGCGTGGAATAGGCTCAAGGCTGCAACGGTGCAACACTATAGTAAGTAACTGCAATCTGCCACACAGTGCAGCTTACTGCTTACCGCTTACTGATTGTGTGTGTCTCTGGCATACCATGTAAAAAGCTCTCATTCATTCTCATTTTTATTTTTATTTTAAGAAAACCATTTTTCACAAACTTTCGACCCTTTAATAGGGTAATTGCACTCTCCAAATTTGAATCAGTAAAGAATTGATCATATAATCAAATACGTAGAAGGATTTTCACTGATGCACAGTAAAATCTAACAGATTACTGAGAAGGAACCATTTGTCGAAAAAACAGTCGATTTCTTCTAACCTACGCGGAAAATAATAGTTGTTTCAAATTTAAGTGACTGTCTATGAATGTTGGATATTGTTTCATGTGACACGTTTTATAAAATTTGAGACACATTCTTATACATTATCAATGGCTTTCATTAAATAATGGATTCATTAAGATATAGTTTTTTTTAAATTTGCGGTTTATTGAGTATCTACATTATTATAATATTGATTTTATTTTAATTTTTCTTATAATTCACTATTTATTATAAAAAATATCTGGCGATCCTCGACGACTGGTGCACCTTCAGTAATTGGTGCATTTACCCAAGACCTTAATAGTACAGCAATTCAGATAGCCCATGCAAAAAAAATGGTTCTTACAAAACATCAATTTCGCACATCTTCAGCATGTTAATTTTCCACACTTGAGCCGCTGGATAGTGTGAGGGCATATAAAATTCACATGGCCGTTCCGGTTGGCCCCTGTTGTCTTGAAAATCGATTTCGAAAATTAAATTTTTGAAACATATGACTTTGTAGAAAATTCCATGGCGCATCTTTTTTCCTCTTGTGAAAAAGTTGTATCTTTTACTGTTTCTGAAAGAAAGTGAAAAAACTGGATTTTGTGAAAAACAAAATTTAATAAATATTTTGACTTCAACTCGCTCTAAAAGAGAAACTTTTGCATATTTTCAGATGAAAATTAGAGGAGTTATGCTTCAAACTGTTTTAAAGATGATATGCTTGTTTAAACATCTCTAGTTTTTTACCAAAAAAAGCTGTTAATTTTTTTGTCAAGCAGTATCAAAATAATTTTACGGAACTTTCAAACGCTTCGTTTATCGAGGGAATTTTGAGTAAGCCCAAGTTTCAAGCGGAGGAAATGTTCATTAGGGTTTAGTGAAGTTTTCTAGAAAGTATTACTTTAATATAACGAATCGTTAAAAAAATACGAACATTCAAACATCGCGTCAAAGAGTGATCGAGCGCATGAGATGTGAGAATACTTCGGCGCCTCGACCTCACCGCCGCGCCGTCCTGTCGTATCAGTTAGGAGAGAAAATTTTCGATCACTTTGTTTATCTAGGTAATTTCACGTGAGCGAAACTTTCAGCAAAAGAAATCTTTATAAGGATATAATAACATTTTTTGGGATTTTTTACGTCAATTCATCTCACGGTTAGAAAATCATAAGCATTTAATTTGCCTTTCTCGAGCGCTCGAGAGCACGCCGATTCTACTACGCCGAGTCTCTGCCGATTCTACTCGCTCTTGTTTTTTCTGCGAATTTTCCGCGTGCGAATTTCTTTAGAATACTTTCGCAGGAAAACAGAAGAGCGTACATTAAGTGTAAAAAATGCTTCGCCACAAGAAGCCCTGATTGTTTATGTTTCGAAAGACTAATTTATTCAGTGCAACGGATAAAATTATTTATTTATAAAGTGAAAATTTTATCAAGTCGTTAAACGACAATGGCATCGTGTTCATCAGAACCTCCTCGTGGTAGAAAAAAATCTAGAAATGAAGCAGATTGGGCTGAGAACGTTCGTAAAGCAAAAAGAAACAAGGTATTAAATGTTACAAAATTTAAAAAGCGCGAAACCGTAATTTTTTAATACTTTTCATTATTACATGGAGAAACTTTTTATATCAATTTCTTATAAAATTATATCAATTTATCGTAGACTGTGTTGCAATTGGAGGATAAACGTGTCATAATGAGAATTTTTACTAGGGAAAATACTAAATTTTACAAAAAATATATTATACTTTAATACCATATACCTTAAAGTTTCGTCCAAAGATACCTGTCATAAGATATATACATAGTTTTTTAATATATTCGAAGATTAAATTAGATGTACTTCAAACCGTTCAGCAATAAAATACATCACTGTGTGAGTATTACATTTTTTTGGGCATTTTTTCTTGTTCAGAATAATAAGAAAACATTATTTCCTAGCGGCTACGACAGGACGGCGCGGTGTGTTCGAGGCGCCGAAGTATTCTCACATCTCATGCGCTCGATCACTTTGACGCGATGTTTGAATGTTCGTATTTTTTTAACGATTCATTATATTGAAGTAATACTTTCTAGAAAACTTTACTAAACCCTAATGAACCTTTCTTCCGCTTGAAGTTTGGGCTAACTCAAAATTCCCTCGATAAACGAAGCGTTTGAAAGTTCCGTAAAATTATTTTGATACTGCTTGACAAAAAAATTAACAGCTTTTTTTGGTAACAAACTAGAGAAGTTTAAATAAGCATATCATCTTTAAAACAGTTTGAAGCATAACTCCTCTAATTTTCATGTGAAAATATCCAAAAGTTTGTCTTTTAGAGCGAGTTGAAGTCAAAATATTTATTAAATTTTGTTTTCCACAAAATCCAGTTTTTTCACTTTCTTCCAGAAACAGTAAAAGATACAACTTTTTCATAAGAGGAAAAAAGATGCGTCATGGAATTTTCTACAAAGTCATATGTTTCAAAAATTTAATTTTCGAAATCGATTTTAAAGACAACAGGGGCCAACCGGAACGGCCATGTGAATTTTATATGCCCTTACACTATCCAGCGGCTCACTTGTTATCAAGAAGATTTGTTTGGTTCTGATACCTTCACATTGAATCGGTTTTCATTATTTAAACAACAAATTCTGTAGGACAATAAACTTTTTCTTTTCCGTGCACTTTTATGTAATTGGAAATTTTATGATTTTCCTATTTTAATTAGGTCATGACTATGTGTACCGAAGTTTCGGTACGAAAAGCCGGATTTTTTAATATACGAATAGCGGAATGACCAGAAATAGGGACTATTTGAGTCGTAACTTCGCTACAAACAGCCGGATTTTTTCGGTGCACATAGGAATTGCCTTTTAAATATAATCCTCTATAGTACATGGAAAAACAGTGGAATCATTTTTGTTGCAGCTCATTTGCTATGTTCTCGAAATAAGATTTTTTTCTCAAAACGATAATACTTCAAGTGTGAAATTGTAACATGAAAATTGAACATAGCTGCATTCTCATTCTCCCGAGCATTCTCCGATGTCTCGTTTTTATTGCAACTCAAAACAATACAGAATCGATGTACTTTTGAGGTTCGGCGTTTTTCTGCGTATTGGTTTTGCATTCAACATTTTTATAAACGGCCAAGAAGAAGTAACAAATTACTAATACAAAGAAAATACGCCTTATTCTGATTGATCATTATGACATTTGATGCAACACAAAAAGCCATTAAAAAATATAATATTTATATTACTATTAGGGAGCGTCTATATTAATTACCTAAGAATTATTTTGGAAATTTTAGACCCCTCACCCGCTTCCTTTGGTAAGGCTTTTTCTATAGTAAAAGTATGTAACTTTAACATGAACGTAAGATTTGGCCGCGCCCGCCCCCCCCCCCAAAAAAGAAAGCCCTGCTTCACTAGAAAAGTCACTTTTCTGGTAACGCTATTAGAAGTAACACGTTACAGCCAAACACTTCATTCTCAATTCCTGAAATATTTTATTTCTTCATGAGACTGTGATTGTGATTTTTAAAAATATTGTTCTCGTTTTAAAAATTAAATTTTTTTGAATATATTACTCAATTAGTGATGTGATGATTGTTGAAAAATATTGGATTTTATTATGTACATTCATATGCAGGGACATGTTTTTAAAAAATTTAATTTTTAATATTTATTTATATAAATCGTTTTTTCGAAAATTATGGATTTCAGCAAAATTGACAGAAACTGGGAAAATGTATTGATATATATATAGTTAAAAGTTTGTCATGAGGACAACCGCAGGATTTCGCCGGGAGCGGGTGCTAATCTGAAAAATTGCACCCCCTCTCAGCGAAATCGCGGTAAAATTTGAGCTGTAACCACGTCTCACGACCGTGAGATAGGTGGTTACAGTCTGCGACGAATTTAATACGATGATCCAGCAAAAGTCTCGTGCACCCTCAGGACACGGAGCGACCCAAGGACGACCGGCTTCTGCATTTTCCCCGCAAGTTTCTCAGCATGTTGTTGACACACAGGGATGCTTTTCAGTGAAACTGTGGAACCTCCAAGAACGCCGATGATTAAGACGATTAGCTTAACAGAATATTCCGGGTATAACCGTCGCAAATCCCTTATCAAATCTTTATATCCCTCTTTCTTTTCTTTCTCCTTGGCTGTGACGTTCATGTCAGCTGGTGCCGTAAATTCGATAACGAACGTGGTTCGTTTCTCGAAGTCAGGGATAACTATGTCAGGCCTCGAGTGCGCAACAGAAACACTTGTCGAGAATATGAAGTTCCAGTATATACGGCACTTCTCATTTTCGACAATTGACTCTATTTCCCTAGGAGCGCTTAGCGGAGCGGTATTTGGGCTAATGCCGTAAGAGTGAAAGAGATGGTAATCAAGCGCTCTTAGTGCCGCATTGTGCCTTTGGATGTTGGTCGTTCCCACATGAGTTGGACAACTACTATCGGCGCAAAAATTATAGGCATCTGCCTTTGAAGCTTAACAGCTCAGCCACAAAAAATGCTAGAATAATAAGTAAATAGTCATTTGAAAGCTGCAAGTGTTCCACGTAAATGAGCCCGAAGACGTTAATGTAAAAAATTTTTTGTGCTTTGCAGACTGAAAAATGTGAAAAAAAGTAAGGAATTTTGGGCACATTTAAGAAGAGTCAACTTTAGAGCATTATTTCTTATACAAGCGGTAATGGGAAAACTTGGCGAAAATTCATGAATATGAGGAAAACCTTTGTGAACAAATAGCAGTTGACAAATTTGAGAAATAATGAAAATTGTTGTTAAAAATTGC
>CAKNXH010053849.1:20836-46345 GCA_932178445.1 Andricus quercusramuli | reverse complement strand
TGCATGGAATTCACGAAATTCATGGATTTCACGGAATTCACGAAATTGACGAAATTCATGGAATTCATGGATTTCACGGAATTCACGAAATTAATGAAATTCATGGAATTCTCGAAATTCATGGAATTCACGAAATTCATGGAATTCACGAAATTCATGAATTTCGTGAAATCCACTCATTTCGCGAATATTTCGCGAATATTCGTGGATATTCACGAAATTCATGAAATTCATGGAATTCACCCAATTCATGGAATTCATGGAAATCCACGAGTGCATGGAATTCGCGAAATGAGTGGATTTCATGAAATTCATGGAAATCTCGAAATTCATGCTATTCACGAAATTCATGGAATTCACGAAATTCATGGAATTCACGAAATTCATGGAATTCAACGGACATACTCCGCTGAAAAAAGCAGTTCTCGTTATATCACTGAAGTTATGCAGTGTTGGGTGTGGCTGTTATTTGGACGGGTGACCGTTTTTAAGTAGGTGTCAAAATATCTTTCTCTATATTTACATTCCAAACAATATTTCGTTAATGTAAAGATTCATCAATATTTAAAGAATTTTGTTACTCTGGGTAAAAGCTACGTTTTCGTATAGATTCATAGAACGTAGTCAAAGATTTTTTCAATGAATATACAACCGAAGCAGCCGGACACCTTATTACTTTCTTGGTGCTCAAGGAGGCGGCTCCATTTCTCTAGACGGGACACTAATCTCCTCAGACCTTTGTTACCTGGGTTTTCCCCCATCTGGAATAATAATACAATGAAATGGTGTAATTTGAACTATAAACTTGCAAGTCTTTTGCATTTTCAGTATACTTGAAACTTTTTATTCTTATAGATAACTGTGCCATCGGGAATTACATTTACAACAGCTTTACAAAAGAGAAGGAATTCGCCGTGAATCTATACTATGACGGTCTGAATAAAAAGTCGCTTTAATGTAATTTGTTCTGACGCAGATTCGTAGATCTGGTCAGTAAGTTTATTTTAATGAAACACAAGTTGACGCCGTAGCAGTCAGGCAAGGAATGATGCCTTTGGGGCTGAGGCCCTGCCGGATCGGTCCCATGAAGAAAGAATACAGTGTTCTGCCCTTATCTGTATAAAGGGAGGGAGTGATATCTATCTATTCTTAGCCTATGAAACTACACTATTTTGGAATAGTGCGTTTATGAAGCAAGAATATTTTTACCTATTCATTCTAGCTTCACACCTCCCATGTTAGAGTAAATATCTCCTGAAATTCTTCGTAGTTGCATACATCACTTTCTCCTAAACCTAATAGGTTTATTATCTAACTTACTCTCTAAATCGATAGAAGGCCCGCTCGCTGGTACATAGGTGACAACTTGTGGTATTATTTCGTTGTTTATCTTATTAGTGATACAGCCAAAATTAATGCAGAGGTTAGGGAGACATTTCCGAATTAATTCGCAAACTCCGCATTTATAAAGCGCGAATACTGAAATAAGGATTAGCGAAGTGTAGCCTAGATAAGAAAGAATGTATGTTGCCTTTTCTTTCCAAGAATGAGATCTTCTAATACTCCGTACTTTATTCAATACAGTTTCAATCTCATCTAAAGATCTTCCGGCTAATTTTAACTCCTGGTCATTTAATTGTCCTTTCAAGGGTAGGAATTCATATTTTACAAGATTTAGATCGTATTCTGAGAATGGAATTGTGACATTTTTTCGATATGAAAAATTCTGTGTTTTTGCTTTTGTTTTGCTTAATTTTACAATAGTGTATTCGGTATGTAGAATACAGTTATCTAGAGCTTTAATCAAAGTTACTCCTGTTATTGTCTTTTCATAGTTTGAATTTTCACAGTAAATTTGTACGATCTCCTCCTTGTTTGGAATCATAATAACACCCTGCTCGTTTTGTAGAATGTAAAATACAGTTTGATCGATAATAATTACGTTTTTCTGGCACATTTTGTTGTTTATAATTTTAACGCTGTTTTTCATCAATTGTATTTCACAGGATTTAGTTTCTTTTAGGAGATAGCTAGGGTTCTTTCTTTTACAAATTTTGGTAATGCCTAGTAATTTACAGTAACTAAGATCAATTTCTGTCGTAGGGATGTAAAGAGTTTTTTGGTCGTTGATCAATACATAATTTTCATTTGGAATTACCGTGATAAAATTATCCCCCTTTCGTAGCGGTATCGGAATTAAGTGATTTATTTTATAGATATCTTTCTCAAAAATCGGCATTTGAATTGAATAGACAAATTTATTATTTATCAATAAAACAGTTATTTCGGCAATGTCAATCAAATGTTGATAATTTTCTTCTACTAACTGGATGCTATGTTTTTCATTGTTTTCCTCTTCGAATTGTTTAAATCCCTCTATAAGTGTACTCGGAGGTAGAATTTGGGGATGTATGATTCCGTGTTTACCGTCATTCATTGCATCAATTAATAATGATATGTCTGCACTTAATTCTGATATAACAACTGTCGTAATTGTGATCTGATTAGCCATTACTATATTTTCGATATTTTCATTAGTCTTATTGGCTAACTTGTTATAACTATCTACAATGTTTTTATTTTTTAAAAACAAGGAATCTACGTCGTGCGCGGCTGAATGAAAAATAGTCCTAATTACTTTGGTCTGATTTTGAAGTGACATTTTTAACATTTTGTTTTGGGAATACAATTGGTCGAGTTCATGGTTGATATAATCTAAATGACCTTCGGATAGTGCTCCGAAAAGTGTCTTTGAGATGCTTCCAACAAAATTAAAAGCTCTCCTTTTGTACCGATTTTTTCCTAACAGCTGATTGAGTAACAATCTCTGAGTATTTAACCTTTTAATTCGGGATTTTAAGGTTTCTAGTTCAAATTGTTCCAAACATTGATTACATCGTTCGAAGACCGATTTATACAAGAGATTAATTTCTTCGTATCTTTTGTCAATATTGTGTGTGTCAACGGATGAAATGAGTCGCCATGTAGTGTGGTCGATTTTCGCTGTACCAAGGTCCTTGATGAATATGGTGGAACCATCGAGTGAAGTGAGGGTCACTTTAGCAGATGTAATCGAAAGAAGTGACAGCAGTAACCAAGTGAAACGCATTCTAAAAAAAACATAAAATGAACCGATCAAGCTATTGGTAGAATGGTTTCAACCTATTAGCGTGTACAGTGTAATGCTGATTATTGTATAGAATTTCATAATCAGAGGAACGAACGCGTTTGCATACGGTGTAGGGTCCGAGCCATTCGCTCGCTAATTTTGTTTCTTTACTGTCATTATGCAATAATACTAAATCTCCTGGTTCGAAAAGAGGATTACTAATATTAATTTTTGCATCCTGCTGCCTTTTTAATCGTTCCTGTGTTTTTTGAATGGCAGTTCTTCCTTTTTCCAAATATTCCTCATGTCACTTTCGCCAGTTCTTGATGGGTTAACGACGTGGTTGTTGCAAAGGCTGAAGGTGAATTGGCTTTCCTTCCGAATGCCATTTCAAATGGCGTTAAACCTGTGCTTTCATGGACTGCGGTATTAAATGCTAAGCATATAAGGTTCAAGTTTTGATCCCATTCCGTCTCATTATCGGCCATGTATGTTTTTAGCAAATCTTTAATTGTTCCGTGAGTTCTTTCGCGGGATCCATTGCTTTGTGAATAGAAAGCAGTGGTTTTGATGTGCTTGATTCTAAAAAGGTTTTCAAATTTTTGAACTAATTCCGATACAAAGTTAGCGCCCTGGTCAGTTAAGATGTGCTTTGGCGAAGAAAATATGTAAATGTAGTGATCTAGCAGGTTTGTTAGTATGCTTTCGCTTGTCGTTTCCCATAGTGCTATAAGAATTATGTATTTCGTAAGAACATCTTGAATGGATAAAATATATTTGTTTCCACTCGTTGTTTCCAGTAATGGGCCAAATATATCCATCGCGATCTTCTCATTTGGCTGCGTCGGCATTTCCGGAATGACTGCTTCAACCTTGGGACGAATTCTGGTCAATTTTTCGCGTTGGCATGTTTGACATTTCTCAACAAAGTCGATTACATCTTTCTCCATATTTTCCCAAGATGTTTGTTCGCGTAGTCTTTTAATTGTCTTATTCTCGCCAAAGTGGCCAGTGGCCACGTTTCCGTTTGCCTCTTTCAACAGATTTTGTTTATCTTCTTCACTCAATTTTTTGTCAGGTCGTTCGCACAGGAAAAATGTGTGTTCTGTGAATTTTTTCTGTAATAGAAAATTCAACATATCTCCGATGCTTACACGTTCCGTAATTTGGATTAAGGGATCTTCCATGTGAAATTTAACTGTGCTCTAGGTTTTTTTTCTGGTAAAATCTTTAATTTTTATGTAGAGGAGTTTGACCCATTTTTCTTCATCATAGTCTGGCAACTGGATTCTTAGCAAAGAGAAAATATTTTGTTTGCTAATTTTAATCCAATTCTTTCCGGTGGCCACAGGTTTGATTGTTAATTTACTAGGCAGGCGGTTCCTTTTCCAGATTGCGTAATCGTTTTGAATTTCTCTTTCATCTATCGGTTCTTGATTTCGCCATCTTTCGGAAATTGGTTGGTTAATTTCACCTGATGATGATGATGTATCAATCTCATCGACTTCTTGGGAGTCATTTACTTGATTTATTTGTGCATTCTCTCCCAATTGTTCTGAGAGATTTCGATCTTGAATAGGGTGCATTATTGAAAGCGCGTCAGCTGCCGTGTTTTCCTTTCCTTTTTTATACACGATCTTGTATGCGTATGCTTCCATCTGAAATCTTCACCTCATCAACCTGGAAGATGGGTCTTTCACGTTAAAAAGCCACGGCAGAGCTTGATGGTCCGTTTGTATTATGAATTGACGTCCAAGAAGATATTGTCGAAGACGCTTAACCGCCCATACGATTGCTAATGTTTCTTTTTCGGTAGTAGTGAAGTTTAGCTCGGGTTCGTTTAAAGTTCTTGAGATGTAGCAAACTGGGTGTCCCTGTTGACATAAAATTGCCCCCAGCCCAGCATTACTTGCATCAGTGGTCAGAGTAAATGTATCCTTAAAGTCAGGATATCTCAATACCGGTGCTGAGCAAAGAGCATCTTTCAACATTTTAAAACTTGTTTCGCAAGATGGCGTCCAAATGAAGGACTGATTTTTCTTCGTCAGTGCTGTCAATGGTTTAGCTATCGTGGAGAAGTTCTTTACACATTTTCTGTAATATCCAGCTTGTCTCAAGAAAGACATGACTTCTTTTTGTTGCTCGGGTCTTTTGAAATTGTGGACAGCAGATAATTTATATGGGTTTGGTTTCACTCCGTTTTCCGTGATCACGTGTCCCAGGTATTCCAGTTCCGGTCGAAGAAACTCACACTTGTCTGGTTGAAGTTTGAGTCCAGTAGCCCGCAAACCTTCAAACAAGATAACGAGATTTCCGTTGTCTTCTTGGAGTATGCTTCCAAAGACAACAATGTCGTCCAGATAAGTGCAGCATATTTTTCCTACTAGTTCCCTTAATGCTGTGTCCATCATTCTTTGAAATGTGGCTGAAGCGTTTTTGAGCCCAAACGGCATGCGGTTATAGTGAAAATGTCCTTCAGGTGTAGAAAATGTGGTATATTTTTTTGAGTCCTCGTTCATTGGAATTTGGTGAAATCCTGAGCTCAAATCAAAGGCTGAAAAGAATTTCGCTTTTCCCAAATTGTCCAAAATTTCGTCGATTACAAGAAGTGGGTAGGCATCTTGATCTGTTTTTTCGTTCAATTTCCTGAAATCAATCACAAGCCTCCATTTAGGTTTTCCTGACGCGTCGCGTTTTTTCGGGACTACCCAAAGTGGTGAATTGAATGGTGAGTCCGAGGCTTCTATTATTTTCTTGGTTAACATTTCGTTTACTTGATTTGAAATTTCTTTTTTGTGACATTCCGGGTGTCGCGGTTAACGTATATTAATAGTTGCTTCGTCTTTCATGATGATTTTATGTGACGCGAGACTTGTGCATGGTAGTGGGTCTCCTCGAAGTGAGAAAATATCGTGATAAGAGATCGCTATTTTTTGAATCTGTGTTTTGTGGGCATCTTCAATGTGTTCAAGTCACAAGAAACATTCACTAGGCCACCATTTTTGATTAATAATAATATGACAACATTGAGTTTATTTAATTTTTAATCATATAAACAAGGAAGTGCTTCAGGCGCACGAGTCGAAATCCTAACATACAAGGAGGTTATCTACCCACAATCTCACCATTTTGGAATCCTAACCCCATACAAAATAAAAAAGGGGGTTATTTTATATCAAGGAATCAAACAACGATCCAAAACCCGGACTAAAATCTAAACTTTAACAACGCGAACACGGCTCAAGCACGCACGGAACCCGGAAACATTCGCGACATTCAGGAAAATGCGAGGAACCATGGTCAGAACACGTGGCGAATCTTTAATTTAATAATGATTTACGAAAGTAAACAAGAAGGCTCGTGGGATCATTGGACCTTTACCAAAAAAACAAATTAACATACCTTTACTTTACAGTTTGTCTCCCCCTTCTCCATCATCTTTCTGATCCTCGTAAAAATATTGTCGTCGACTTCAAAATTGGACATGATGGATCTCAATAGCTTTCGATATTCGGAAAAAGAGAGAAAAGTAGTTCCGCTTCGGAAGGTTACAACAAGAGCGACAGGTCTGAAAGGTAGCAGAACATATGCAACTCTCGATCTACAAGTCGATATTTACCGGCCAATCAGAGCCATCGCCGGGATCACGTGAACAGGTATCGCAAGGAAGTCGAGTTCGCAGACTCGTATAGTTTTGGAAGTGTACCCCGTTGCATAGTATCAATTACTGATTTTTGGCCTTTATAATACATTTGGCTGGTTCAATTTATACAAAAAATTAGTAAATGTTTAAGTACGCCAGTTGGATAACATTCCAATGAGAGAGATTTCATACGGAGAGAGTTTACTCTCTCATTGTGGATATGGGGCTTGATGCTCACTAGCGACTCTGTTGCACAATGGTCTCGGTCGTCCGGATGGTGGCGGCCTCTCGTTCGGTACAGGCGGGAAATAATCACAGATTTAAATAAATTTTCGTAGATTCCTCGTTGTCGACAGATTGGGCTCCGTGAGAGAGTATGAAAAAATAGGAGAATACAAACAAAAATAAGTAAATGATAGGATCTAAGACCGAGAGTGTTTCCTGGTGGTGCTCGATGATGGTGACCCTTGTTCTAACCTTTTGCGTAGACTTTCATTTTTAATGTTTTGACATTTCCGGGGGCGAGACAGTTTTGAGAGACGGGTAATGAAATATACCCCGTCACAACTCCCCCGGCCTTAAACGGAAATTACAGGTCGTTTGAATTTCGGCAAAACAGTTTCTAGTCAGGCATGTGATTCACGAAGTCAATAGACAGATTCTGACCATGAGTCGTCATCCAAACACCAAGAAACTCTTGTTACGGTAATAGAATAGGACAATCACAAAATGAGGGCAAGGATCATAGTATCGGTTTAAACCGGTTGTTAGTGGTAAATAAGTAAAAGAGGAAAGAAAAAAACATAAGAAAGGGATCTGATGGAATGCAACTCCTATCCTTCAGCGTCGTTATCCACCCGCTCTAATCACTAAGGTTAATTCGCTTACGGTACGATGAGAGAAATACAAGGGGGGGAATAACCAAGTGACATGTTCTAGTATCATTTTTGCTTTATTTAATCTAGGAACAAACTTTCGTTGCCGGAAAAAAAAGAAAAGATCATATAATACTCTTCGTCGAGTTGAAATCGAAACACAAATAAGAAAATTTTGCCTTAATGTGGCGAGAAAGAAAAACATAATGAGGTGAGCATTGAACTGCCGAAAATATTACAGGAAATAGTAATACAAATCAAGAGTTGAAGGAAATGAAAGAAAACAAAAAAAAAAGGGGATGGGGTCGACCGGCGACAGCTGACAAGCGTAGCCGAGCATTGCCAACTAGTCGCCGGCAGAACCACCTCCCTGTCGAGCATTCTTGCGGCCTTGTTGAATCGCTACTTTTTTATGTGCCTTTATCAAGAAAGGCTTAACGATCAGGTGCTGTCTCGGGTCTTGCCTCCTCTCTCCCTTCAGTACCCGGTCAGACCTATCAAGTTCGCCACATTTAGGGCACGTGGTGACGGTCACGCCTTTTTCTCCACATCGGTAACACAGGCGTACTGGAGTGGTGTCCGGGCACTGCCCCCGCAGATGTCCTTTCTTATTACACTTCCAGCATATAGCGTCGACCGGGAAGCTGACTGAAGCCGGTCGCGGGGCTCCCGCCCTCAGCCAACTCCTCCGGTCGACGTACTGCCAATCAGCGGAGTACGAGCCGGAATATGGGGTGCCGTTTGCCGTCACCAAAGCAGTCTGCTTTGGTACCGGAAGCTGTAGGGTACAAAAAGATAATATCAGGTATAACCTAGTCGTTTTTCCTTCCCTTTGGTTAACATTGGCAATCCCGTCGTCTGAGATTAATTCGATTTCTACTTTTCATTATTCTAACGAATGGAATTGGGGTGCCTCCTCTACAAAGGGCTTAAGATATCGAATATGCTCTTTTCCCGCTTTTCTCCCGTCTATTGAAACCAAACTAAAAACGACTGGGGATAAACGGCGCTTAATCTTATAGGGGCCTATATATTTTGGACACAACTTAGCGGCCACATCGTCTGCTTTCTTTGAGAATTTCCTATTGGGCTTTAAGACCAGGTCTCCCACGCGGAAAGTCCTAGTGCGCTTGTTCTTATTATAATATTTCGCTTGAGTCGTATAAGCGCGATCGAGGTGCCGACATACGAAATCCCTTAGATTATCTAACCTTTTCACTCGCTCCAACCACTCCCCTGGGTTTGGTTCGTGAAACTGAGTGCCGATTTCTAGCTGCCGACGGAGTAATCGGTAGGGAAACGGGTTTCTCCCAAAGTTTAGAAAGGCTGGTGACACTTTCAGGGATCCATGTACCGCGGTGTTGAAAGCGAAGCGGAACTCATGTAAATGGACGTTCCACTCTCTATGATTCTCCTGTAAGAACGAGACGATCATGGTCTTAAGGACCATATTGACTCGCTCAGTCGGGTTCGCTTGGGCATGGTACACCGGGTTTGTGGTGTGTATTATTCCGACGCTCTTGCACATTTGTTTCATCAACCTATTCGGAAACTCGGTGCCGTTATCGGTATGAACAACCTGCGGAGCGCCCCAACGCGAAACTATGAGGTCTATAAAAGCTTTACGGATCGTGAGCCCGTTCGCCGTGCGGATCGGGATGCACTCTACTCATTTTGTAAAGAGGTCCTGAAATACTACGACGTACTTGTAACCGGATTTACTGGTCGGAAATGGACCCATGATATCCCCCGCGACGACCGTCCACGGTTGTTCGACCACGCGCTGACCCATCAAGCCGGCTGGGCGGGCCTGTTCTACTTTACTCCTCTGGCAGGGACCACATCGTCGGACGAATTTCGCGGTGCCATGGTACATTCCGGGCCAGTAATACCTTAATCAGATTCTGTCATGAGTTTTGTCAATACCCAGGTGCCCGGCCTGCGGTTCAGTGTGTGCTTCTTCCATGACTTTCACCCTTTGTTCCTCAGGGATGACCAACTTCCAGGAGTCCAAATCAGGGATTAAGGGATCAGTTAGGTGGTTGGGGCGGTGTCTATATAACCTACCTTCCAATCCGGGAAGACTCTCGGCCTTTGTTGGACGGCTTCTACCCGTCTCGTATACCACGAATCTGTACCCTCTGAGATGACTGCTACTACGGCCTCATCATCATCTTCTGCCAATCTCGATAGCGCATCCGGGACGTGGTGTAGAGCACCTTTCCTATGAATAATCTCTATGTCGTATCCCTGAAACTCTAAACCCGAATGCGCAAGTCTTCCTGTAGGGTTCCGCAGGTTATTCAGCCAACGGAGGCTGCTGTGGTCGGTTATAACCTTGAAGTGAAACCCTTCAAGATGTTCCCTGAACTTTCGGATTCCCCAAACCACCGCGAGGCATTCCCGCTTGGTAACGGTGTAATTTTTTTCCGCTGCGGTTAATGTCCTACTAGCGAACGCTATTACCCGTTCTTCGTCTCCCTGTCTTTGGGTAAGGACTACGCCGAGTCCGGAAGCGCTCGCATCTCTCTGAAGGTTGAAGGGATTTTCGACCACGTCTTTGAACATCGGGTAGGCCAATATTGGTGCTTTCGTTAAGGCCTGTTTCAAGATTTCAAAGGCCTCACCTTGTTCAGCGTCCCAACGCCACTTAATGTTTGTTCTGAACAACCGTGTCAGTGGTTCAGCTATCGTCGCGAATTCCGGTATAAACCGTCGATACCAGGAGGCCATTCCTAGGAACCTTCGTAATTGTTTGACTGTTTTGGGAGCCGGATAGGAAACTATCGGATCAACTTTGTCGGAATCCACCTTAAGGCCGTCTCTATTGACGACAAATCCAAGATAATTCACTTCTGAGCAGCAGAATTCACTCTTATCCGGATTTATCGTCAACCCTGCTTCAGCCACCCGATCTAGGACTTTCCCTAACCAATATAGGTGTTCGTCGAAAGTCTCGGTCACCACTATAATATTGTCTAAGTAGCTGAAGACATTAGGTCTCATCTCGGGTGTTATAACCCTATCGATGAGCCGCTGAAAGGTTGCAGGGGCCCCAGTGAGCTCAAATGGCATTCTTCTGAACTTGAATAGTCCCCTACCCGGAACAGTGAACGCTTGGCTTTCCTTTTCTAGAGGGATTTGATTAAACGCGGCACTCAAGTCTAGCTTCGAGATATACCTTGCCGCCTTTCTTTAACGCCGAGAATGCCCTTTTGGGTACACCACTATTTCTGCAATTATAACTCATGCAATTCAAGGTATAAAAAATTGAGAGACACATATTTTTGAAGCTTAAGATCTCTCCTTTCCGACGGTGGGCATAAAAATGTGATAAAATGTTGTTAATTATGGAAAAATATTGTTTAAACAAAAAAAAACACGATTTTTTCTAAATTTTTTTTTACAAAATCGAGTTTTCCGAATGGTTCCCAGTGTGCAATCTACTTGGAACCTCAATAACCGGTGGAATAAATGCCTCAGCTTTCATAATACATGGTTCCGAGATCAATTTTTTATCTTAGTGTGTTCAAAATGGCTCGTTAATGACAAAATTTTTGCGAAGACATTCATGATTTTTTTTCTCAAAAAGTATGATCTTTTCGAGAAAGTGCAAGGGAAGAAAAAGTTCTTGGAATCACTCAAAGAATACGTTAGAATTTTTCCAGAAAGTTTTAAATTATTTTTTTTGATTTTGCAATTTGTCAATTTTTGAAAAATTAAAAAATTGCTCCAAAAATTTCTTTAAAAAAATCCAGGTGAATTGTTTGTTTGATTCTAACAACTTTTTATTCTTGAAAATTTTTGCTATAAGCTCATGGTTCTCAAGAAAAAAATTCACAAACGTCATCATTCTTGATCATGTAAATTTTCGATGTATCTGCGCTTCGATGAGTGTTTGAGCCTGCATTGGTGAAAGAAGGTGTGGAAAGAAATGAATTTTCATCAAGGCCTAAGCTGGTGAAAAAACACCGAAGGAAGATACACTGAGCGAAGAATTCTCCAGTGGTTCGGGTTTACACCCCAGTAGATGGGGTGGTTTCTCTTTTTTTCTGTTTCACACTAAGGATTGGTGCGCTCACACGACTGAGTCGTGCGGTCACCCCAACCATTCGGGTGCTCACCCGAAACAGCAGCGGCCGAACTGGTGGGGCGCCTGCCCGAATGGTTGGGGTGCCAGCACGACTCAGTCGTGCGAGCGCACCAATCCTTCGTGTGAAACAGAAAAAAAGAGAAACCACCCCAACTATGGGGGTGTAAACCCGAACCACTGGGGAATTCTTCGCTCAGTGTATCTTCTTTCGGTGTTTTTTCACCAACTTAGGCCTTGATGAAAATTCATTTCTTTCCACAGCTTCTTTCACCAATGCAGACTCAAACACCCATCGAAGCGCAGGTACATCGAAAATTTACTTTGAGTGATTCTAAGAACTTTTTCTTTACTTGCACTTTCTCGAAAAGATAATACTTTTTGAGAAAAAAATTCATGAATGTCTTCGCAAAAATTTTGTCATTAACGAGCCATTTTTTATACCTTGAATTGCATGAGTTATAACTGCAGAAAGAGTGGTGTACACAAAGGGGAATTCTCGGCGTTAAAGGGTTCTGTCGTAGTATATCCGTCATGTAGGGCAAGGGGTAAGCGTCCTTTTTCGAGACCGCGTTCAACTTCCGGAAGTCTAGGCAAAGCCGGTATTTGCCGCCAGGTTTACGAGCCATCACCATTGGAGCTGACCACTCGCTGAGTGATTCTGTAATAATCCCTTCGGCGAGTAACCTGTCCACCTCTTCATACATGCTCTCTTGGACTTTAGGGGACACTATCCGATACCTCTCCTTTATGGGAGCGTGACCCTGTACGTCAATCGAGTGGGTAATGAGGTGGGTCGCCCCTAGAGGGCCTTGTGACCTCGGAGGTAACTTTATTTTCAATAGTTCTTCTAAAAAATCCTCCTCCCCTTCCAATAGGGCAGACACCCCACTACAGCCCTACTCTTCTATAAGCCATTGTTTTAGGGGATATTGCCTTCCGTCGGTATCCGGCATAAATACCTTACGCGATTTGGCGAGGTAAACCATGTCAAATTTTCCTTGACCTTCTAGACCTAATATCCATATAATCATGCCATATATATATAATGCCATGGCCATAATCATGCGGGATCTCTTACTGCAATCTAATTGTTTACCGGAAGCTTCCACTAACTTTTCCCAAGCTGACTTTCGTAATACAACGCGAGAGGATCCGTTATCAATCAGCGCGTCTAGCGAAACTGAGTCTATAGCAATATGTACGTGAATTCCATTGGCTACTTCTGACGTCTCCACAATACCGCTAATCAGGTCTGTTTGCGATATGCTTTCCTCTATGGCCTTAATTGTCTCTAAGTCGTTGGCTATAGAGCCGAATACTTTCGGTTTACTTTTAACCACGTGAATGGGAATTTCTAATTCGGGATCTCTATGGACCTGAGCTTCTACTACTATTTTGTTTGGTTCTAGGTCTGAAGAACCCTCTCCACCCTCCACTGCGTCTACCGAGCAGATACTTTGGCATTCTAAAAGGTTCGACATTTCGAGTTCCGGTGGCATTCCCACCCCGTTAAAACTCTCAGTGTCTATTGTCGCCTGCATCGTGCTCGCGTTTCCGAAACATGAGTCCACCGTAAGTTCAGTTCGTTCTGGTTTATCAGCTCGAGTCTCCGACAGAGTTAGAATGGGTGAGCGAGTTTCGAGTTTTTCCCCCTTTTCCCCTAAAAACCACGTATCGGTGTTAATGTTCAATTTTTGGATGTGACGGCTTTCGGACTTTCTAGAGTCAATTGAATCGAAGGTGGTCCTTCTTTCTAATTTAGAGACGTCATCCGACCTTTTATTGACGGCCTCTAATGTCTCGGCAGTAGTGGGGACCGCTCTCACTACTCCATTGCCCCATTTCCCGAACAGCTAGGGCAGTCTTTAAAGGTGTAGCCCTCCGTTTTGCATTTATAGCAGATCCGTTTCCACGGAGTGGCACAACCCTTTCAGAAATGACCCTTTCGGTTGCAATTTCGGCAAATTATTTTATTTGGTTCCCAAGTAGAGGAGGTCGGATTAATGTTCTGAACAGGATTATTGCTACTCTATTGACCCCCCCCCCCCTCTTTCTTAGGACCTTCCGACGGGATTGATTGTGTACCGGTGCTTTTTGTGTTTACGGTATTTTGTTTTGGGTTTAGCTTTTTGTTGTTGGGTGTAATAGTTTCGGAGGTGCTTAATACCGCTATTCCAACTTCAGCTTCTTTTACGGCAGCTGTGTGGTTCTTTTTGGGTGATTTACAATCCGATTTCGGTCGATAAGCGAATTCTTGTAAGAATGAGCTTTCGGGAGGAGGTGGGGGTTTATATTCTTTCATGTAAATGTTCCATTCTTTTTCCCAACTTCTCCCTAATTGCGATAATTCTCGGAAAGAACGGAAATACGACCGACGAATAACCCTATGGTACTCTGGTCGCAATCCCCTATGAACCCAGTCGAGTTGCTCGACTATTGGGATTTCATTGTCGAGTTTTGCGATTAGACATTGTATATTCGTTAGATATTCGTCTATCGTTTCGTCCTTGCCTTGGGTCCGAGTTTGAATTTGCTCTTTGACGCGTCTTTCGAAGTCGTCATCGCCAAAGTGGGAACGGAATTCTTTTTTGAATTTACTCCAATTGTAAAACTCTTGTTCGTGGTTCCTGAACCACTTTTGTGCTATTCCGTCCAACAATACCGGCATTGCTGTAAGTAGTTCATCGTCCGTTACTTGCGTCAACTTCCTCCGATCTCCTATTTTTGTCAGGAAGCTATCGGGACTTAGTTTATTGCTACCATCGAAAACTATCTTCCAACTAAAAATGATTTTTCCTAGGTCTCGGTTATTTTGTCTGCGTCTTGATGACGACGTTGTGCTATGAGTTCTTTCCCTTTCGGAAGAGCTTTCCCGTTCTGAATCCCTGCGGAACCCTACGCTACTTCTCCGCGGATAGTTAGTTTTGTTAAGAAGTGCACTCCTTTTTACTTCTAAATCCGACTCTATTTCCCTTAACAGACTGTCCTGTTCCCCTCTATTTCGTTTAAGGCAAGGTGGGGGTTGACTCGCATTTTGCTGGGTGTAGGTAGAATAACGACCGGAATTTTGTTCTTTTTGTTTATTTCGGAATTCATTATCTAGATCCGTATCAGTATTCGACCTCAACCCAGGATTACAATCCGAGCTTTGCCTATAAATTGGTTTCTTTGGTGTTGCACCTAAGGAAAACTTTCGTCTGCTTGTTTCATCGGAGTCGAGAACTGTTGAGAAAGGGTATGTATTTCCTCTAATCGTCGGCAAATCCAACGCAGTGTGCGCTCCTAGTCCGATATTTGGTAAGCCTTTGTTCGGCGGGTCCGGGAATTTATTTTCGATGTCCGGCTTTTGGAATTGTGACGAAGGGTTCTGTCGATCGGTTAATGTGAACGGTGCCGAAATCCCGAAGAAATTCGCATAATTGAACGAAAGGTTCGGGGCTTCGAGTATAGGAGCGAATGACGACGGTCTGATTCTCGGAGTCGAAATTGCCCTAGTGGAGGTCGTTGTAGAGGTTGTTGTTTCAAGAGTGATTCGCTCTATTCGGTTGGCGGAGGTTGTTACACTAGGATTTGTCAATATTGTTCCTACCACCAGTGTAACTGGGTCCGTAATGTCTAAGTCATGGGCCGGCCCGTACGCGCCTAATTCCGATAGCTGTCGCCTGTTTTCATCGTCGGTTTCTACGTCTGTTGTGACCGATGTGACGGATGTGACGTCGGACTCACGTGACGACCAACCTTTAACTAGCTTATATCCCTTACGCAATCTCGAATTTTTTTCTTTTCGCGAGCCTTCCGTGCTTAATTTCAAGTTTTTCAGCGCTTCTATTATTTCGGAATTATCTAATTCTCCTATTACATGCTTTAATTCTGTGTAAGTGTCTACCGTTTCTGCTTATTTTAAAAACGCCATTTTGAATTTTTGTGGTTCCGGGTGAGAGACCAGGTCTTAATTTCGAAGGACTAATTTTCAGGAAAGAAGATATTTTCCGAAAAATTATTTTAAAATTTCCTTATTTTTCGCGTAGATTCTGGTTTGTTGAAATTTTAAAGTTCCCGAAGCCTAATTTTCTTTTTAATCACCGATGACGCGTCCCTCTTGCCATTGCGCGACAAGGAAATTATTCGGAACCGAAAATTCTACAAAAAATTTAAAGTCTAATTGTTGACTTGTCGAAAGGTCGAAAAAAAAAACTAAACGTATTTTGTTGGTTTATTTCAATTATTCCGAAGCTTGTGGAGAGACGGAAAACACTCGGTTGTTTTCGTTAAATTTTTATTTTTGATAAATTGTTAGTTTTTAAAGTTTAATTGCATTGACTTACTTTTGAAGGAAAAAGAATGAAATGAAAAATCAAAACTTTTCATGATCAGATTCACCCAAGTACTTTTTGAGTTTATTTATTTTGAAAGAAAATCTTAGTTCCTTTGTTTTAATTTTTGAGAAAGAAAAAAAATTCTGAGTTCAAGCTCTTCTTTTCAATTTTCTGAAAAAAAACCTTTATTTCTTTTTAGTAAGGATACCCGGTGTATCCGGGTCTCTCGTTGCTTAAAACCTGTTCCGGAATATTGTTAATTTTTGTTCCTGAAAGAAAAATACATACAACGAGACAAAAGGAGAAATATATGCGAATTATAGCAAAATGTTTTGCAAATTATACCAAAAAAATGCTTACGATGTTTTGGCCAAGCTGTGTAAGCGCGTGTATAGTGAGAGAGATAATGGGAATTATAGGGTGCTCACAGCAGCCACGTGGCAAATTTTGGGGTTAGCCGAGACCATTTTCGTCATTTTGTGTGAAATTGTCGGAAGATGATCACAATTTAGTCTTTTTAGTGATTTAATATCTTCCGAATTTTTCGCACTAAGGTTTTAATACTTTAGAATTATTTTTCGTTCAATTAAATACGTTGAGTGTACGTATGTAACGTTTGGGATTTCCTCTTTAATTCTTTATCCATACTTTTGTCGAAAAATGTCGAAAAATATACTAATAAAATTCGGTTTATTTCGACAGTTTTCGGCAAAAGTTTAAAATTTCGTAATTTTCACGCATTTCTCTATTCATTTCATTCGTATTGAATGCGTAAAAATTTTGTGACTCTTGTCCACGTTTTGGGTTTTGCGTGCTTGAGTAGTTTTTTTGTTTTTTTTTTCGAAGTCTTTTCTATTCTTAATTTTGGTGGTTATGGGTTCTTTTTAAAAGAAAATTTGTATTTAAAAAAAGTCTTTTAATTTTTGCGAATTTTATATTTATTTATTAGTTGGGCGCCAGTTGCAAGGTGGTGAATCCGGGCCTAAAAGATTATACCCCGAGTTGCGATTACTTTAATTCCTACTGTTGAATTGCAATTACGTATATGCAGACAACGTGTTAAGAGAAGATTCACTGATTCTACTTTTTTTTTGTCTTGAACATTACATAATCTTACGGATAAAACTTATTATAACGACGGGAGTAGGTTCGATAAAGAAAAATTCACTAGGCCACCATTTTTGATTAATAATAATATGACAAAATTGAGTTTATTTAATTTTTAATCATATAAACAAGGAAGTGCTTCACGCGCACGAGTCGAAATCCTAACATACCAGGAGGTTATCTACCCACAATCTCACCATTTTAAAATCCTAACCCCATATAAAATAAAAAAGGGGGTTATTTTATTTCAAGGAATCAAACAACGATCCAAAACCCGGACTAAAATCTAAACTTTAACAACGCGAACACGGCTCAAGCACGCACGGAACCCGGAAACACTCGCGACACTCAGGAAAAGGCGAGGACCCATGGTCAGAATACGTCGCGAATCTTTAATTTAATAATGATTTACGAAAGTAAACAAGAAGGCTCGTGCGACCATTGGACCTTTGCCGAAAAACAAATTAACATACATTTACTTTACAGTCTGTCTCCCCCTTCTCCATCATCTTTCTGATCCTCATAAAAATATTGTCGTCGACTTCAAAATTGGACATGATGGATCTCAATAGCTTTCGATATTCGGAAAAAGAGAGAAAAGTAGTTCCGCTTCGGAAGGTTAGAACAAGAGTGACAGGTCTGAAAGGTAGCAGAACCTATGCAACTCTCGATCTACATGTCGATATTTACCGGCCAATCAGAGCCGTCGCCGGGATCACGTGAACAGGTATCGCAAGGAAGTCGAGTTCGCAGACTCGTATAGTTTCGGAAGTATACTCCGTTACATAATATCAATTACTGATTTTTGGCCTTTATAATACATTTGGCTGGTTCAATTTATACAAAAAATTAGTAAATGTTTAAGTACGCCGGTTGGATAACATTCCAATCAGAGAGATTTGATACGGAGAGAGTTTACTCTCTCATTGTGGATATGGGGCTTGCTGCCCACTAGCTACTCTGTTGCACAATGGTCTCGGTCGTCCGGATGGTGGCGGCCTCTCGTTCGGTACAGGCGGGAATTAATCACAGATTCAAATAAATTTTCGTAGATTCCTCGTTGTCGACAGATTGGGCTCCGTGAGAGAGTATGAAAGAATAGGAGAATACAAACAAAAATAAGTAAATGATAGGATCTAAGACCGAGAGTGTTTCCTGGTGGTGCTCGATGATGGTGACCCTTGTTCTAACCTTTTGCGTAGACTTTAATTTTCAATGTTTTGACATTTCCGGGGGCGAGACAGTTTTCAGTGAACGGGTAATGAAATATAACCCGTCACGCTGTTACACGCTCTTCTCGTTCTGGGCCAACATTGATAAACTTGTAATTTATCTCTTCGTCACTCAATCTCAAATCTATTTCGGTTTCGTTACTAACAGAAATCATAACCTGTGAGTCAACAATACGGTAAATAGAGTTTGGAATGTAGGGATTATCTTCTATGAGAATGTGCCCATGTTTTTTGTTTGTTTTCACGGTTATCATTTTTATGGTGTTTTTTGGGATAAGGACACCGTCGTACTCTAAGGGATAGACCTTGTCGTCTAGTCGGACGGACCTGTTGGACAAGTTAAACTGATAAAAGTATAGGAATGGTGTTCCGATGATGTCTTCGTCGGGTATAGAAAAATTTTCTTGTACAATCACAAAGAGATGTTCTTTCCCTTGAAACTTAAACGTGGTGGCTTCATTTGTCCGGTGCTTATCATTTCCCATTGAAAACTCTTTGTCCATTGGAATTCTCTGGTGGTATTTATTAATGCAATTTTCTTGCATTAGATTTATCGATGCGCCACTATCGACTAATAATTTTACAGGTTTAGTTGCTCCGTGTAATTGTCCTCTGATAGAGTATAATCTTCCAGATATTGCTGATACTCTGTCTCCGTCTCCATTTCCGTTTCCTGAATATCTTCTTCCATTTCTCCTTGGAGATCATTCACGCGATTCGGAGGTCGACTTCCCGAGGCTTTTTTATGAACATTTTTTTGCTTGAAGAAACATTTATTTTCGGTGTGTCCAGGTTTTTTACAGTGACTGCAAAATAACTGGATTCTCTGCTGCAAAGGCATGCTGTGATTTGGAGGATTATTTAATGAAGGGTATTTTTGTTTACTGAATTGAGAGTTTGAAGATTGGAAAGGAGATTTATTGAAGGTTGTGCGAATAGGTAGTTGGGGTTCAATCGTGTTTTTGGATAAGCGAATTTTACTTCTTTCAGCTAGCCAGACTTCTGATTGGATTGCCATTTGTTGTGCTTCTCTAACATCGCTCGGATTTTTTCTTGAAACTCGGTCTGAAAGTTCTTCTCTTAAATTCATTATTTATTTTTCGAGAACTGTTTGCTCTTCATTTTTTATGCAAATTTCCCGTTCGTGTGCTAGAGGGTTTTTTTATTGTACAGCGTACAGAATTTCGTGCATTATTTGGTTGAATCTTCCATTGAAATGCTGCGTACTTTCCTCAGCTTCTTGGACTACTTGCGATAGTTTGGTGCGATGAGTTTCTAGTGATCCAGTAGTTCCGAAGTTATTTCTGAGAGCTTTGAAAAGATCATCATAATCTTGAATCGATAAGAAACGAATAGATTTTTCCGCTTCGCCTTCGATTTTTTCTGCAATGATCCAGTCTAATAAAACTCCTGGATTCGAACACTGCGATTTAATTATTTTCGCAAGAGTGATGAAGGGTTCAACTCCCATATCGTCTTGTCGACTAAAATATTGAATTAATTTCACTGCACCTCTCGCAGGGATAGTTTCGCTTGTGGTCGAAATTCTTGCATTCGAACTTCGTGAGAGCCTGTCACTTATAAGGATGGCTTCATTTGGGGTTGTTACTTATTCATTTGACAACCTCTGTAGAAGCCTAGGGTCAATTTGTTTTCTCCCTAACGAATCTGCTGGTTCTGCAAACAATGTGTCGTTGTTACCTACTCTAGATTCTTCATCGTTCTCCCTCTCGCTTTCATCTGAAGTCACCAGATCAGAATTTTTTGCTATCGAGCTAATTTCTTCTTTACGCGTATTTATTGCAAGTTCCATGTGGGACATCCGATCTGATAATTTTGTTAGCATGTCAATTATATCGGCATTAGTAAATACAAGAAGGGTATCTTCCGTCTGTAAAGTTGCGTTCTTCTGATTTCCGTCTGCCATGGTTTTCTTCTTAATAGTGTGTCTGTGTGTGTGTATTTAACAGTGTACCGAAACCTTTGAGTTCCCTACTTATGTTAGCGGACGTCGGGTGGTGTGTCGCGCCGCGTTATCTAACCTCTATATCGTTCGGTACAATGATATGCTCGCGTACGCGTAGAGTCCGTGGCGATGTCAGCCCTCTAGCCAGTGACTATTTTCTAATTTAAATTCACTATTTGAAACGAAAGTGCTACAACTTTGGCCAAATATTGTGAATGAATCGATGAACGTTTTTTAACGAAAGGTCTAAGTCTCGCGTAGTCGTCTAGCCTTACGAGGTTTTGGAGAGTCGTGACAGAACACTCCTTATTATTTTGTTATTCTTCCTCTTCTTTTTACTCACTTGAGATTCCTAGTGAAGGTAGTTCGTGGCTGCTTCAGTGGATTTACTCGTTCTGGTCAGCCGTGGGTTTCAGAGTCCGTGAATTCTGCAATTCCAACGGTGCCAACTTGGTTGGGTGACGTCTCGCCTTTTAGTCTAATTTTTTAAGGCAAGGAATCACTGTGAGCCTACTTAGTTCAGCCCAGTACGTGTTTTCCTGATTTTATTTCCGTAGAAAGGTTCTTATTGATACTTTGTGAGAATGACGTATGAATCAAAAGTATCCTGGCATGGATCGCCAATTTATGTGACGGTCTGAATAAAAAGTCACTTTAATGTAATTTGTTCTGACGCAGATTCGTATATCTGGTCAGTAAGTTTATTTCAGGGATAGCCAACGAAAGGTTTTGACGTTTCTCCTTTCCTCGAGTTTCTTCCCCTTCTCCGAGCGCCTTACCGAGAGTTCTCCTCTTCTCGCTTCGTTATACTCTAGCCTTGAGTACACAATGTTGACGCAGCTGTTCGCTTTCGGCGTCTTTCGGGGCCGTTCGGCTTCGTCCGCCCAGCAGCCGAGGAGACTCGACCCCTCTGCACACCGCGCTCGCCACATAATCCGAACGAAGGTGGTAAGAGAGGGGATCATGAACTGACAGATTTTGACTCTTTTGCTCTCGCGTTGGACATCCCTGGTTTATTTTAATGAAACACAAGTTGACGCCGTAGCAGTTAGGCAAGGAATGATGCCTTTGGGGCCGAGGCCCTGCCGGGTCGGTTCCATGAAGAGAGAATACAGTGTTCCGCCCTTATCTGTATAAAGGGAGGGAGTGATCTCTATCTATTCTTAGCCTAGGAAACTACACTATTTTGGAAGAGTGCGTTTATGAAGCAAGAATATTTTTACTTATTCATTCTAGCTTCACAATACATTATAATTTAGGGTGTCATGGTGTAAGAAATGAGCCCACCTTTAATTGACTTTCCAAGAGAGACAAAAAACGTCCATAAAATCTTACTTTCAATTGAAAAAAATATACAGTTTACTTCATAGATATTTTAGTGTTGAAGTGCGAATTAGTGCCAAGTAATTGAACGAGATTGTATATGTCTTAAAATCTGAACGCAAATTTTCACTACCTCGGACGGTGATAAAAAATCGAATTTTCAATTAAATTCTAAAAAGACCAATCCATTTCTATATTATTAGTTATTGAAAAGCGGGGAAAAAACTTTATTAAAAAAGTGACCTGCTTTTTATAAGGGACCGGTGAAAAACTACGTTACGCTACTTTGATCACTTCTTCCAGGGGAAATAGGGTGACTTTTCACAAAAATAGTGCAGTTAATTCTTTTCAATAAAATTAAAGTGAAGTTGACTTTTTAACCTGAAAATATTATTTTCTATCAAAAGAGAGATGATTTCTCAACCAGTTGAATTTTCGACGAACAAAAAGTTTACTTTTCGACTAAAGTGTTGCATTTACAACAAAAAAGTTGATCTTTCAAGCGAAAGATACAAATTTGCAAGAAAATAGTTCAATTTATAACTGAGTAGTTGGATTTTTGACTGAATGGTCGAATTTTTGAATGGAAAAGATTAATCTTCAAACAAAACCTGTTGAAATTCCAACCAAATAGTTAAACATTCAAGTGAGATAGATGAATTTTCTAGAGGAAATTTAAATTTTCAGCAAAGAAATTGAATTTTTGACAAAATGCTGTGATATGATGATAGTAGGGAGTTCGTTATTGAATTTTTTATATCATTTTCCATTTCAAAATCAGCTACAATTAACATCAAACTTATACATGGAGTCGTTCTAATATGACGAAAATGTTGGAAACATCGTTTTTCAAATAAAAATTATATTTTACGTAAGTTTATTCATTACCAGATTTTTTCACAATACAAGATTCTGAAAATTGATTGTTAAATTAATATCACAAAATTCGCCCAGGAAAAACCTATTTGACAAAGAAGTGGTAACAACGTTTAAATATATGGAAAAAATCACTATTTTAAAAGTTTCAAACTTCAAAAAGTTTCTCCTACCTGAAGATATCCTTCGAAACATTTGAAAAAATCATTGGGACTCATTTTGATATGTAAAAATAAAATCCTTCCAGCCATGATAAAAATCTGAACAAAACATTTTTCAGTGCCCCCTACTAGCCACCCTTTCGTTTTTGAATCGAAATTGAAGAATATAATCCAAATTGAAATGAAGTAATGTTTTATTAAATTGAGTTGTAGTATAAACCATTATATTTTATTGAATTATCTTGAATCGAGAACTACTGAACCAATTAATTTGATTCTTCAAAATTTGGAAAACTAGTTATTTAACTAAAATTGAAAATGGCATTAGCAAAATCTTTACGAAAACTGATGGGATCACATAATTCGTACAAGTTTTTTATGTATGTACGTGTCATCACATTACGTAACAATGTACTTCAATCATT
This sequence comes from Andricus quercusramuli, assembly GCA_932178445.1. NCBI lineage: Eukaryota > Metazoa > Arthropoda > Insecta > Hymenoptera > Cynipidae > Andricus > Andricus quercusramuli. Next base: position 23,219 of record CAKNXH010053849.1, on the reverse strand, counting down.
TTTTATTCATTTGATGCTATGAATTTAAAAATTGATTTAAATATAAGATCATATATGAACTTCTTACCAGTTTTTAAATAAAAAAATTTTGGGGCAACATTTAGCATATTATGACTGAGTTCTTCTAAGGTAAAACTTCAGTATTTGACTTAAATTTTGAAAAAAAATCATTAGGCATTTTCACTTTTAAAAAAATACTTTCTTTGGATCACCCTATTGTACTTGGCAGATCCTTTGCATCGCAGCTGGTTTTTTTGGTATCTACGAGAATAGAAATTTATTGAGTATACTTGAAGTGTGAAAAACTTGTAAAAACCTTAGAAACCAAAGGTGTGAGGAAAACAGTGTCCTGTCTAAAGAAACAGAACCGCGTCTTTGAGCACCAAACCAAGTAATTATGTATCCCCGATTTTGTGAGTTTCTCGGGAAAAGAAATTGCATTTTTCTTATGAAGTAGGTCAATAATAACACGTGCCCCCAGCTCTTTGAAATTAACATGAGTTTTCAATGGGGAAAGATAATTTTTTAAATAATGTGAAAAACAACGACTTATTTTGGCATAAATTATTATTTATCTGTAAAACACAGCTTTCAAAGTATTTTAAATCTTATTTTCAATTGCTTGAAAAATTATGAATTTTTTAATTAAATTTTTTGCCCGGTTAATCTTGAAAAGTTTATATTTTTCAGGATTAATCATACATTTCATGAATGTTAAGGCTTATATTTTTGGTATCTCATGTTTTGCAATTATCGAATCACATTATATTTTGCATAATAATCTCTTTTTTTCACATGAACATGAAATTATCACATTTTTCTAGGTGATGACACAATTCACCAATATTTGGAGTAATATTTTTTCATTCAGGACGTTGCGATGTGAATACGTTCGAGCGCATAGCGCGCGAGTTGAATACATAATCGAGCGCGAAGCGCGAGATCCAACAGTGACAGATCACCCTATTTTCCCCATTTTGAAGGAAATTTGATTGTGAAAGCCCCTCCCTCTCTATCAAAGTGAGTGTAATAATCTGTGATGAAGAAGAGAAGGGGTGGAAGAAGTGATCAAAATAGAATGATGTAATTTTTTACTTTTTTTGATTTTTCAATCAAGCACTTTCCCCGCTATTTATTAACTAATAATGTAGATTGGAATTGATCTTTTCTGTAATTGAATTGAAAATTCGATTTTTAATCATCGCCCGAATCCAGGTGGAAATTTCCGTACTCCACCGGAGTTCACCACCTACGCAGTACTAGCCCAGTACTGGCTAACGGCTGGCTCCACGATCGGCGCAGTACTATGTCGACAGTATGAATATTTTTAACAAAATTTCAATACGTTCAACAATATGGTTCATATGTTATGAAATTTCCAAAAAGTAATCTTAAACGTTGTTACATGATCTAAAACACATAAAAACCAGACCATTGTCATTGGGGATCGTCCATATATTACGTAAGATGTTCTTGTTTTGTTTATATCGTTGTATCCTTTTTAACTTCACAGCAATTGTATTCTCGTCTTTATTTAAACAAAAGAAAAACGTCTTACGTAATATATGGACGATCCCTTGTGAAAAGTTGTAAAATAGTCTAAAACGCGAAAAAACAAATGTTACACGAAGAAAAAATTGTAATCAATTTAAATTATTCCTTTAAGAATTATTTTATTAATATTCCTATTAACAGTTCGTATATTTTACATTCAAATGACGCTGTATGCTAATAAATATTTAATTATAAAAAAAAAGTTTAAAATTTTATGTTTTAACTTTTTTGAGCTGTAGCTTTCAGCGCAATGGTTAAGGGCCCTGGAAATCGAGTGTAAATCGTAGATAATGGATTCAGGCCAAACGGCGAAGCCATTTTGTCTGATTTTGTGTGTAAGTGATCTAAAGGGTATATAGACTGTCGGTACAGCTCGCTTTTATCGGAAAAAAATCTATTTTTCATGTAACAATGAAAATAAGAAAAAATACTTTTTTGTGGTACAGTGTTCTACTATTAAGCAAAACATGTATGTAGCAGGTAAAGCAGTTAGTGTGCTAAGAATTCTTTTGCGCGACCGTAGCGGAGGAGGGAGAAACTACTATACATTCAGGGACGAACACACCGTATACGAAAACTAGGGGCCCCTACCCAAAGGAGTGGGTAAATTCCCAAAAGGTTTGTTGGGTGGCAAACTTACGGCGAAAGAAGTACCTTTTGTACATTAAACATTAAATGACAATATACAAGCTTTCAGTATAAACGGCAGATTATACAAACGTGTAAGATATCGATTATATTTGTCGCCCAATTTCCTCCGAAAATACCAGATTGATTCGCATTTGACACAAACTGTGCATGTTTGCACAACTCAGGGCCTGTCGCTGCA
>CAKNXH010053849.1:0-15836 GCA_932178445.1 Andricus quercusramuli | reverse complement strand
TGCAGCGACAGCCCCTGAGTTGTGCAAACATGCACAGTTTGTGTCAAATGCGAATCAATCTGGTATTTTCGGAGGAAATTGGGCGACAAATATTATCGATATCTTACACGTTTGTATAATCTGCCGTTTATACAGAAAACTTGTATATTGTCACTTAATATTTAATATACAAAAGGTACTTCTTTCGCCGTAAGTTTGCCACCCAACAAACCTTTTGGGAACTTACCCACTCTTTTGGGTAGGGGCCCCTAGTTTTCGTATATGGTGTGTTCGTCCCTGAATGTATAGTAGTTTCTCCCTCCTCCGCTAAGGTCGCGCAAAAGAATTCTTAGCACGCTAACTGCTTTACCTGCTACATGTTTTGCTTAATAGTAGAACACTGTACCACAGAAAAGTAATTTTTCTTATTTTCATTGTTACATGAAAAATAGATTTTTTCCGAAAAAAGCGAGCTGTACCGACAGTCTATATACCCTTTAGATCATTTACACAAAAAATCAGACAAAATGGCTTCGCCGTTTGGCCTGAATCCATTATCTGCGATTTACACTCGATTTCCAGGGCCCTTACGACTCACGACTACTAGGCGATAGATTTGGGTATGGATGTAGTCTTGATACCCCGTAGCGTTAGCAATTTCATTTGTAATATAATGTTTAAAAATGTAATATGTATATTCACTGTAAACAGGACCATTATTATTTGAAGTCAAAATACTCGTTATCAATTAGCATTCATTTTTTAAATGCCTTTTTTGTAATATCTTCAGACTATATGCAGTCCTATGATGATGAATGAATGAACTAGATGCGTCATGAAAACAATTCAATGATTTTTTACATTTTTCTAATTAACTCCGGCATTTTCGTACGGCAGGAGTTTGTCAGTACAGCGCCGGTGGCGTGCTGTACCGCAACTGTGCGTATGCCAGTACTGCGGAGAATTACAAGCCAGTACTGACCCAGTACAGACGCACAGTACTGAGACTCAGGAAATCTGTACTAGGCCATACTAGGCCAGTTGTGCATTTCCACTTGAAAAGTATTGAAAATTTGCGTCCAAATTTTAAGACGCATACAATCTCGTTCAATTACTTGGTAGTGATTCGCACTTCAGCACTAAAATAGCTATGAAATGAACTTTAATTTTTTTACATTCGCATTCTAAGTAAAAGGTTTGGGTTCTATGCAAAATTTGACTCAGTCAGTTTGCATCAAATGTCCATGTCTTGAGACCCCCTGTGTCGGAAAAAACAATTTTTACTTATTTCTTATTTTTGCCTGTCTGTAGTCTGTGTGTAGTCTGTAGGCCCGATGACTTACGAAAAAATGATTTGATTAAACTTTTTGCACACTTTTCCAAGGCCTAACAGGAAAGAGCAAGTTCGTTAGCCAGCCATTTTTGATAAAAATCCAAAAAGTAAGCGCTTTCTCAACATTTTTTAGACTATTTTTTTTTTAAATTTTGGAATTTTATGTGAAGATATTAGTAGTAAATGAAATGACGAACAATTTATCCTTATTACTTTTCTAGATAGATAGAAAATTACCGGAGTTATAGCATTTACAACATTGAAAAAAACGAAGAATACAATTTTTAGCCACACAACGCACGATATAAAAAAAAGTCAAAAGAAGAAAAACATTGCTTTTTAGGAGCCCCACAAGATTATTTCAACAACATTTCGAATTTTTCTGGAAAATCTAAAATTCAACATTTGACAACACAAGAAATAATGAAAAATCAAAATTTCCATTTCGAGGTAAAACTATTCAAGATACGACAGAAAATGACTCAACAAAAATTATGCACTCGAAAAAGACCTACAAATATGTCAATAGTCACGTTTTGATAGGACGAGTAGTTTGTGTAAATTCATCAAAAACAGCGTCACAAATAAAAAAAAGAATTTTCGGACAAGCGAAACAAGCTACGAAAAAAAATAGTAAAACAAAAGTTGTTCAACCCAAAAAAGAGCTACACATTGGTCGAAAATTATTTTGTTATAGGATGCGTGGTGTTTATTTTTGTTTGCATAACAAACATTTTTTTTTAATCTGCCCGCTGGGCGGGCACATGCTCATCGCGCGCTGCATGCGCGGCTCGCTTCGCTCGCAAGTTTGAGCGCGCCTAGGGCGCGCAACTGTTGGTTCTCGCGCTTCGCGCTTAATAACGTATTTACCTCGTGCTGCGCGCTCGGTCTTCGTACTTCCCCACGTTTATACAAAATCTTTGAGAATTAAATGTGAAATCTTCGACAGTAGTAATTTAGTGATTGTAAATTCTCTTTTTTTAAAAATCCTTCGGCTTTAACGAACACATTCTCATCATGTATCTCGTGCTTCGCACTCGAATGAAATTTGTCCAATACGCGAATTTTTCTATATAATTTTCAACTTTAATATATTAAATGTATACTATATTAATATATGTATATCTTGGCTCCATACTGCTCATTCTGATATAGCAAAATAAAGAACAAATTTTATTTTTCATGATTATTTTAATATTCGTTCCTTATTTACCATTAATCTCTAGACGTGTTTGCACAACTTCAACTTATTTATTTGTAATGTTATTTTTCATGATTAAATCAAAAACTACACGTCCTATAAAGAAATGGATGGAAGCAAATTTGCAGAGCGGTGCGGTGCAGTGCTCCGCCTCGAGCGAGCTCAAACTCGAAGCTCCACGAAGCGCTGTGGTGCTCAACCGGAGGCTACTGTGTATGTACGCGCGATGGTATCTTTAAAATTTAAATGGCTCTGTTCCCACCTCTATTTCCACAGGAGGCTACTGTGTACGTTGCGGTGGTAATGCAACGTACGTAACGTTAACGTTAACGTTTACAATGAATGAATGAATAAATAAATGATTGAATAATTAAATAAATAAATAATTAATTAAATAATTAAATAAATAAACAAATAATTGAATGAATAAATGAATAATTAAATGATTGCATAATTGAATGATGGAATAAATGAATAATTAAATAAATGAATACATGAATAAATAAATGATTGAATAATTAAATCAATGAATGAATAATTGAATGATTGAATAATTAAATAAATCATTAAGGGCATGCGATACTTAAATAATTATCGATTTTAGCAGTGTTAGGTTCCCCCGGTTTTTTTCCTACAATAATAAAGATTTTGCCTTAAAAATTTGGGAAATGGTAGCGAACATGCCAACGGGCGTCCCCGAACTCTTCTTTTGTAGAATAATTTGAAAAAATTTAATTTTTCTAAATTTTATTCATGTGTTTGTATTTTGAGGTTATGTGTACTGACAGCATCGGTACAATAGAGACCACCATTATCGGAATGACAGAGTGCTGAAAACTGTTCCTAACCTCAAAATGGTGCACATACAAAAAATTTGTATCCAGCATAATGAATTTTTTTTGTTATAATCCCTCAAAAAAGAGTACGGGGACGTCCGTTATACTATTCTATAGCATCTCCGAATACAGTTTTAAAATTTTTTAATTTTTGTTGACAAAAACCCGGGGGAACTGAACCTGATTTACCACAGGACGGAGTATCACATGCCCTTAAATAAATAAATGAATAAATAAACGATTAAATATTAATTAAATAAATAATTAAATGATTGAATAATTGAATGGTGGAATGAATAAATAATTAATTAAATACATAATTGAATAATGAAATAAATGAATGAATACATGAATAAATAAATGATTGAATAATTGAATAAATAATTAATTAAATAAATGATTAAATAAATAATTGAATAATTAAATAAATGAATGAATAATTAAATGAATCAATAAATTAATAAATAAATGAATGAATGATTAAATAATTAAATAAATAATTAATTGAATAAATAATTAAATGAATAATTCATTAAATTAATAATTAAATGAATAATTGAATAAATCAATGAATGAATGAATAATGATTAACTTTTAAAGGTACCAACGCGCGTACATACACAGGAGCCTCCGGTTGAGCACCACAGCGCTTCGTCGAGGTCCGAGTTCGAGCTCGCTCGAGGCGGAGCACCGCACAATAGAAAAGGTTCGCTAGGCCAAGTCAGGTACGATGGTACCCTGAGATGCGTTTAAGCCGAACAAAATAACGCAAATATATTTTATTATTTGTTCCTTATTTCACAATAATTTTTTTTTGCATTTATTTTACAAAGTGTACATGAACAAATTTGTTTTATATAAATAAAGAGATTTCCTTTTCGACAACGACAGACAGACAGACACCGACGTAAAGACTATTTTTTTTTACTCAGGGGGCCTCAAAACATCGAAGTTCATGGAATCCGCGAAAGTTATTTCTCACATAAAATTAATACTTTCTCATTATGATGGGAATGTAATAATTCGTTATTTTTTGTGCGATCAAAATTTGAATTTTTGATTTTTCCAAGGAAGTTCAAAATGCTGTCATGACATTCTTGTAGGGCTTTCAAAAAGTAACGTTTTTTGTGTCCTGCCTTTTTTTTATTTTGTGCTTTGTTTCGCTTGAAATGTTAATTTTCGTTTTCTGGGGGGGGGGGGATTCTGAAAATGCTATAACTCTGACAATTTCCTCCTTATCGAAAAAAGTCGTAGAGGTAAATTGTTAGAATTCCTAAGTATCATGGATAACCGTCCATGGATTCATGGAATTCCTGAATCTTGAAAAAAATGGTCTAAAAAATTTTGAAGATGCTCTAACTTTCTGAATTTCTATCGAAATAGCTGGATAACGAACTCGATCTTTCTTTTTGGTCCCCGAAACCGTGTGCGAAAGTACCATCCAATCCGATGAGTCTTTCAATATTTATCCGATATAAATACGACGACGACGACGACAACAACGACAACGACAAACAGACAGACACGGATGTAAAAACTATTTTTTCTGACTCAGGGAGCCTCAGAACGTCGACATTTGATGGAATCCACGAAAGTGACTTTTCACATAAAAACAAAACCTTCTCATTATGATGAGAATGTAATAATGAATTATTTTTGTGCGATCAAGATTTTAATTTTTGATTTTTCCAAGGAAGTTCAAAATGTTGTCATGACATTCTTATAGGGCTTTCAAAAAGAAACGTTTTTTGTTCCCCGACTTTTTTTATTTTGTGCTTTGTTTCGCTCAAAATGTTAATTTTCGTTTTTTTTTGCGGAGGGGGGGATTTTGAAAATGCTATAACTCTGACAATTTTCTCCTTATCGAAAAAAGTTTCAGAAGTAAGTTGTTTGAATTTATGTGTACTGTGGATAAACGTCCATGGAATTCCTGAATTTCGAAAAAAAATGGTTTAACATTTTTAAAAATGGTCTAACTTTTTGAATTTCTATCGAAAATAGGAAGTTAACGAACTCGATCTTCCCTTTTGGTTCCCGAAACTATGTGCGAAAGCACAATCCAATCCAATGAGTCTTTAAAAAGTTATCCGATATACAGACGACGACAACAACAACGACAGACAGACACCGACGTAAAAACAATTTTTCTGACTCAGGGGGCCTCAGAACGTCGACATTTGATGGAATCCACGAAAGTCATTTTTCAAATAGAAACAATACCTTCTCCTTATGATGAGAATGTAATAATTCATTATTTTTTGTGCGATCAAAATTTGAATTTTCGATTTTTTCAAGCAAATTCAAAAAGTTGTCAAATCTATAAATTACCATAACTTCTCCACTATTTCATAAAATGTATTAATATTATAGATTAATCGATTCGTCTCGAACCAAGGAATCTTTTATATTCTTGCATCAAATGTGAATTATGTTCTCTCTAAATTTGAATTAGTAGAAATTTCAATTATTCATTCAGTTCACTTTATTTTAATTGATAAATCAGTTATTTTCAGAAGTTTACTAATTTTAACAGTGAAAGCACCGTAACTGAAGTTAATCAGTTATACCGGACCTGCAGTGAATCAATTAGAGACTTCGAATAAATTGATAGAGGAATAATTTTTTAATGAAGCTTCTGTTTATACTCCAATATTATTTATAATACTAAAGTGTCAATACAACTATAACTGATCAATCAGTTATATTACTGCAGGTATTATTTAACTGATTCAATCAGTAATTTTTGTTTTACTGGTCCAACCAATACATTTCTACTAATTGTCAGTGACTTAATTCTAGCTACAGCAATTAGTAGAATTTAACTGACAATCAGTTATACTTTACTAATTCAAATTAAGAGAGATGAAGAAAAAAGTTTTACTATAAAACCCGTATTTTCGAATATTATGCATTACCATAGCTTTCTTACTCTGCAATAAAATTTATTAATATTATAGGTCAATGGATTAGACTCGAATCAACACATCTTTTCTGTTCTTGCATCAAGTTTTACTATAATAAACCAATTTTTAAAATATACAAATTACCATGACTTCCCTACTCTTTGATAAAATGTATTAATATTATAGGTCAATCGATTCTTCATGAACCAAGGAATCTTTTATATTCTTGCATCAACTTTGAATTATGCTAATGAAAAAAGTTTTACTATAAAAAACCGATTTTTAAAACATTATTGAGTGACAAATTTATCTGCAACCGTTTTCTAGTTATCGTGTACACAAAAAAGCGTGACATCCATACACACACACATCCTCATACACGTTCACACACACACACACACACACACATACACACACACAGCCGTTAGAACATTGTGTTAGACATTTCTAAATTTAGGATGGTTTAATTAAATGAATTTGAACATTCTTAATAATGTTACTATTACAAATCTATGATGAAGCGAAAATAAACAAAACTTGTTCAACAACAAAATATCTACCAATATATTATCAACTTTTGTTATGAATACGTATGTTTCAATAGCATTGCATATTATGAATTGTTTTATTATAAATTTATTGAAATGCTACATTTTTCAGTGATTTTGAGAATAAGATTCAAAGCAAAATAAGAAACAAATAATAAAGTCATCATGATAAATAACTGGGGTACAGAAATAAACCTAAAATACATTTGATCTGAAATCTAAAATACTTTGATCGCATTTTGGACAAAGTCGAGTGCGAAGCACGAGATACGTGAAAAGAATGTATTCGTTAAAGCGGAAAGAGCTTTAATAAAAGAGAATTACCAATTACTGAATTACAGTTGTCGATGCTTTGAATTTTAATTCCAAAAGATCTGTGCAAAAATGTGAAGCAAATACAATGACCGAGCGATAGAGCGAGGTAAATACATTATCGAGCGCGAAGCGCGAGAACCAACAGTCGCGCGGCCTAAGCGTGCTCAAACTTGCGAGCTGCGCGCGATGAGAATGTGTCCACGCAGCTGGCAGATTTTTTTCATCAAAAATAAGATTTTAAAGAACGTTTTTTGTCTCTTCTGAAAAATCAATTACATCTAAGCAGGCCACCCTAAATTATAATGTATAGATTCACGGCGAATTCCTTTTCTTTTGTAAAGCTGTTGTGAACGTAATTCCCGATGGCATAGTTATCTATAAGAATAAAAAGTTTTGAGTATACTGAAAATGCTAAAGACTTGCAAGTTTATAGTTTAAATTACACAATTTCATTGTATTATTACTCCAGACGAGGGAAATCCCAAATGACAAAGGTCTGAGGAGATTAGTGCACCGCCTAGAGAAATAGGGCCGCCTCTTTGAGCACCAAACAAAGTAATAAGTTGTCCGGATGCTTCGGTTTGTCGTCATAAACTAACCTGTCCTACAGATTGCTTGGTAGCAGTGTACCTTCAATAAATTGTATTTCTTAACACGGAATCAAAATGTTGATTCAAATTTTTTTCGGATTAGTGCCCCTATATTTGTCTTTTCAGACCTCTCTTATTTTTCTGGGCGGGCACAGAACACTGATAAACATGTATCTGAGAAAATATCTGATATTTTACGGATAAAAAGGTAATAAGTTGTTAAATTGACATACTTCAGCCCAATAAAAGTATCCATAAGATGTTGAAGATCCTTTATTCCTTGTTTTCGTCAACGTTTCGAAAACAAATAGTTTTCCTCATCAGGACAAAAGCATCATTGAAAGGTTATAATTCATAATTCTAAGTCAAATAATTTGTATCGTTGCATATGTAGATGAAATTAGATACAAAATTTCATAATTTCTCCTTTTCTCATTATTCATCTGTGAGATTTCTATTATTTTTTAAAATAATTAAGAGATGAAAGCTTGATCTTAAAGGCAATGTTAATTACCATTGGACTTTTTTACTTTAAAAAATGTTAACTAACAATGATAAAAACATTTTGTGAATGAGTAATTAACATTGCCTTCGAGATGAAGCTTTCATCTAATAATTATTTTAAAAAATAATAGAAATCTCAAAGATGAATAATGTGAAAAGGAGAAATTATAAAATTTTGCATTACATTTAATCTACATATACAACTATACTAATTATTTGACTTCGAATTATAAATTACCTCTCAATGATGCTTTTGTCCTGATGAGGAAAACTATTCGTTTTCGAAACATTGACGAAAACAAGGAATAAAGGATCTTCAGCATCTTATGGATTCATTTATTGGTCTGAAGTATGTCAATTTACCAATTTATTACCTTTTTATCTCAATTTATTACTCAGACAAGCAACATCACTTAACTAACATCTTTTTAATTGACAATTCACAATTAGTATCTATTGGATTTGCTTTACCTTTGTACGCGATTCATAGACATATCCATTAATTACCTAAAAGGCAAAATCGATGTCACTCTTAATACTATTTTGTATGTCCGTGAAGTTGGTACTCCACTAAGAAAAAAAATCAACATTTTGTTACTGGAATCATTTGGTGGCCAAAATCAGAAAAATTGCAGCATTTTCAAAATTGAAATGTTAATTTCTATTTTTGATGTTTTTAAAACATTTTTTTAAATAGATTGGTGGTCGTTTGGTGGTGTTTTTTATGTTTGGTGGTCTAAATTACAAAAACTGTAGCGTTTTCAAAATCGGAACGCTAACTTCACTTTTTTCATCTTTTTCAACTATTTTTCAAGCATTTTGAAAAATTCTTTTTGTAATCGTTTGGTGTATCTTTTATTGTTGGTGGCCAAAATTACAAAAACTGCAGCGTTTTCAAAATTAGAACGCTTACTTCATTTTTTTCATATCTTTCAAATACTTTTTTTAGTTGTTCAAAAATCCTTTTTGGAATAGTTTAGTCGTCATTTTGTGGTCGTTTGGTAGTATTTTTAATGTTTGGTGGTCAAAATTAGAAAAAAATCAGCATTTTATAATTTGAATGTTAACTTCGCGCTGAAGTTCTCATCAGGATATTTTTCAAATGTTCTTTTTGGCATTGTTTTATCAATTTAAATTTCATCTGAAATCATTCATAAATATAATATTTTATTTTTACTTGTATGTTAAGCGTAAAAATGCTTAGTTGACTTTTTTGTGTAAGCTCGAAGTCAATCTCTGACTTCGAGCGCTTTATTTGCGATTATGAGTACAGGTCTAGAACTAAACTCCTCAGAGAGGCGGCGCTTTATATATGCTAATTAGGCGTAGAGTGGGGGTAATTGTCGGCTCGTGACAACCCCCTTTTTAAATTGAACTTAGTCTCTAAGTTTTGTTTTTTATCTTCAAAGGTTTGATCTTTTGAACTATGCTACATGTTTCGTAGTTTGACAATGATTCGGGAGTTGGTTGGGTTTGGTACGTTACAATATGGGATCGGTGGATTACTTCATTTCTATTACTGAATAATTTGATTGTTTTCGGAAAGCATTCCTTTATGCAATCGAGGATGCCTAATTTACCTAAAGTATACAGAGTTCCTACTCCTAATGCAGCGTAACCTAGATATTGTAACCATTCTAAACTATTTTCTTTCCAAGTACTGAGCCGTCTGTGGGTGGCAATAGTATGTAAGATATTTTCAGTGTCGTCTAGGCTAATTCTGGCTTGCTTAAGTTCTTCGTATGATATTTGTTTTGGAAGTTGTACTAATTTTTGTTCTAACCTGTCAATGTCTTTTTGTTCAAAATTTATCTCGTATGTTACATTTAGCCATTGTGTCATATGAGTTTCATATTATTATTATTATTATTATACCATTAAGCCATTTCCCTTTCGGGGTAGGCGTGACTTGCTCGGTTGGGGAATAGTAAACAGGTGAATAGGTATAGAGTAGGTTGGTATATGGGCATAAGGTATATAGGAGTTTTATAGGTGTTAGGGATAGGTGTTTTAGATCGATCTGGAATTCTCGTGTCATTTATTTAGATGACACGTTCATTCCGCAACACTGCTCCGACCCAGGTTGCTGATCAATCTCTCTAGCGATCACCCCAAGTGAGGAACCTCACAAAATTGTTATGTATGGTTCCCCACTTGGGCCCATTAGTATCCAAAGTCTCTGTTTCAGGCGCCATTCACACTATTGTCACTCTGTTTACAAACTATTTGTCGCCACACATTTCTGTCCTGGCATACTACTCTAGCTTCCTTCACGTCCATGCATTTCTTCACGCAAGCTCTTCTGTTCCTATGGCTTCTTACGTCTCTTCGGATTAATGTCTCATTCACAGATTCTGACCATTCTTTCGGCGGTCTACCTCTGGGCATTCTACCATTTACTTTACCTTTATACACTTGCTTCGTCAGTCGTTCATCTTTCATTCTTTCAAGATGTCCGAACCACCTTAGCTGATTTCTTTCCCATATGTCAACTAGTGTCTCTTGTGTACCACATTCTTTGAGGATTGTCTCATTTCTGACTTTGTCCATCAGTGTTTTCCCGCATATTATGCGGAGAGGTTTCATGCCGATCGCGTTGATTTTGCTCCTGTCCTTTTCTTGACAGGTCCATGTCTCGCTACCGTATAGTACAGTTGGTACGAAGATAGAGTTATGTATGGCCATTTTAGCTTTTTTTGATATGTTTTTATTTCTGAGGATGGATCCTGCTCTACCGATAACCTGCTTACCCTTATTTATGCGCCTATCTAACTCCCCATCTATTTTTCCGTCGCTAGTGAATAGGCTACCCAGATATACGTACTTGTCAACTTGTTCTAATCCCTCACCATTTAGGACAATGTTGCACATTGTTTTCTCGCTTTTTCCCTCAAACACCATGATTTTCGTTTTATTCACGTTAATTTTGAGGCCCATGTTCTCCATGCTTGTATTTAGTTTATTCAACATTCTTTGCAAGTCCTCGATTGATTCTGCCATAAGAATCTTGTCATCTGCGAAAGCTAACCCACGTACCTTGACGGTTTCGAGATTTACACCTTCTTCGTCGAAGAGGGCAGTTCTTAGACATTTATCCATGAATATGATAAATAGCCACGAGGACATAACGCATCCTTGCTTCACCCCTTGCATAATATCGAACCAGTCGCTCAGTTTCCCATTTACCGTTACACTCGCTTTACTGCCTGTATAAATTGTTTTTATTGCTTGTAGGAGCCCTCCATTTACTCCATACTCTTTAAGGATTTCCCAAAGTTTAGTTCTATTTACCTTGTCGAATGCTTTTTCTAGATCAATAAATGCACAGAAAACTTTCTTTCCTACTCTCAAGCTCTTTTCTGTGATCTGTCTTAGGCTAAATATCTGATCTGTACATGACCTTCCTGGCATAAATCCACATTGGACTTCCCATATCTTCTCTTCTGTAATTTCCATTACCCTACGGATAAGTATTTTTGAGTATATTTTACTTACGGTACTTAGTAGGCTGATACCTCTGTAATTACTGCAGTTGCTTTTATCTCCTTTTCTTTTGTATATTGGTACGATAATCGCTTTTCTCCAATCGTCTGGGACTTCTCCCGTTTCGATACATAAATTTATTAATTCGCACAACCTGTGAGGTATGTACTCACCACCGTATTTAAGCATTTCAGCGCTAATATTGTCTATACCCGCAGCCTTACCGTTTTTCAAGTTCTTAATTATATCTCTGACCTCAGTGACACAGACTTTTTCAATTGGGTTTTCTAGTGCATTATGTTCTATGTCGCAGTTTTGTTGCCCTATATCTTCACCTCCTAATAGTTCTTTAAAAGAATCTTTTAAAGCGTCTACTATCCCGTCTATATCATATAGCATTTCGCCTTTACTGTTTCTCATGCTAGCAAACTCTGTACTTTTACTTTCCTTCAACTGTTTATATAATAGTTTCATAATTCCTTCAAAGCAGTTTTTTATTTTGTTCTCTTCTTCTGTTCTGATTTTCTCTTTACTCTCTTTGACTAGTCGTTTAACTTTCCTATTTTTGTGTCTGTAATCATTTTTAAGTCTAGTTTTCTCCTCATCGCTAAGACCTGTCATGTTCAGCGTTCTATTGCGCGCTTTTTTCTTTTCTTTTTGGGCTGCCGCAATTTCCTCATTCCACCATGCATCACCAGATTTTCTTCCTACAAATGCCGTACCACATATTTCGGTCGCAGTTTTAACAATGATATCCCGTAATAAAGTCCACGCGCCCTCTACATCTTTATTGCTTATAAGCGCTTCCCACGTTGCCCTATCTATGCGTTCAGTTAACCTCTTTTGGAACTCTGTTTCCACTTCTTGTCTCTGTAAATTTTCAATTTTTATTCGTGTTTGTTTCGTTTTCTTTGTTTTCTTTGTTCTCCATCCCCGCCCTAAGTTTATTTTGCAGACTAAAAGGTAATGATCAGTATTGCATTCGGCCCCCCTCATGACTCTTGTATCTGTAACTAGTTCTCTTAGTCTTTCATCTGCAATAACGAAGTCAATTATACTGCGGCTATTTCCTTTACACCAGGTGTAAATGTGGATCATTTTATGTCTAAACCAAGTATTTGTAATGAATAGGCTCTTTTCTAAGCATAAGCTAACTAATTTTTCCCCGTTATAATTTTTTCTTGTTGTGTCCCCAAAATTACCTAGCACCCCTCCTGTATCTGTATCCTGACGCTGGACGCCGACCCATCCGTTCATATCTCCTAACAAGATTATTCTTTCACCTTGATCGCAAGTACTTATTGTATCATTTAAAGTGTCCCAGAAGGCGTCCTTAACTTCCCTCGAATCGCTATCAACTGGTGCGTAGCACGCTATGATAAATAATCTTCTGATTCCTACCTTCATTCTAGCCCATAGCAATCTGGGTGATACAAAATCATGATCTATGAGATGTTGACTTGCTTTTTCATTCATAATTAAACCGACCCCCTGACTACGATGTGATTCACTATCTACTCCTGACCATATTTCACAACCGCCTTCCAACACCCCATTTTCTATGTTTCTAAATTCGCAACCTTTTTTCTTCGTCTCAGGTACACAGAGAATATCTAGTTTCCTTGTGTGCATAGTTTCTCGTAGTTCTCTTATCTTAAGATCATTCACTCCTCTAGCATTCCAAACACCCAGTCTCCATTCATCGCCCGAAACACGACCTTTACGTTTACCGTGTGCATGCCTTTGGTCAATCCGAGTTTCAGTCCATTCCGAGGCTACTTTATTGTTTGTATTATTCATGTTTAGATTGTACTCCCAACTATCACCTGTATGCGCGAGATTTATTTTGTGAATCGAAATCATGTCCTAACTAAGCAGTATTTGTCGTATGGTGGAGTCAAGCTGTAACGTCAGTCCCACCAAAACTTCTGTTACTGGGGAGGGGGGGGGGGTAAGGATATGAGAAAGGAAACCGAGAGTCTCAATAGGTTGGTGGTTTATGCTGTGGAGGTCACCAGCCTTCAGCAGCGTTGTATTAGATAGGAGTTCATATGTTCCCATCTGCCGATTGCCGGCCTACCTCTAAAACAAGAGCCAATAAGACTTTTTTTTTTTTTTTTTTTTAAACTATACGCGATTAAAAATTGTATACGAAGTCGTTGGTATATAGAGACATAGCATAAGGGAAAAGAGGCCTGATAATCGCAATTTTCATATCTGAACATTTTGAAGAAGTTTTGCTTTAGTAAAGCCGTAAATGTGTCATGGAATTCTATATTTCTCGAATATCTGAGGTTCAATTCGCTTGAACTTTCAACTAAAATGAGCGGATAAAAAGTTTTACGTGGTTTAATTTAGAGAAGAAATAGTATCCCCCCCCCCCGCCAGGCAGAGACAAAAAAAATGGTTCAATCTCGAAAAATTAACAATAAAAGTTATGACTTAGCTTTTGCGAATTGACTGTGTTGCCGCCGTTTTTCCTGGAAGCTTCTTCTTAGTTTTCGAGTTGGAATTTCGGAAAGGCACTAAGTAGCACGTTTACGGGAAATTTTATTTGTTTATTATTAGTATTATTATTATTAATTTAAAGTCATAGCGCAAGGATATTATTACGACCTTTTCCTAAGACGTTAGAGTTTGGACTGATTGCTGTCGAGTCAGCACATGTTTTCCTTTTCTTTTTTTTTTTATGTACAGAATACAAAGGGGCGGAAATTTAGACACTTTAAAAATTCTTCGAAGACCCCTTAAGTACCAACAAAGACTGAAAATTCGTTAAAAATCACTCCAAGCACCACAAAGACTAGGAAATTCTCTCACGTTAGAAAATATCCTATCATATCTTAAAAAATTTTCGAAATACCGTGAAATTTGAAAACATTCCCGAATAGTCAAAAATTCCCGGAAAAAAGAATTCCCGACAGAAAATACCTGTATTATAAAATATCCAAACTACAAAATTCCGGAATGAATAAAATACCCGAACTGGAGTATTCCCGAATAATAAAACTGACGAATTGGAGTATTCGCGAACAGTTTATAATGTTGCATGATGCAACATCCAAACTGGAAAATTTCTGAATTATAAAACTCCAGCACAATAAAATTCCTGAATTTCAAAATTTCCAAATAATAAAAATTACTGAGTTAAGGAATTCCCAAACAGTCTACAATATTTCAATGCTTGAAAATTCCCGAAATGATGAAATTTTTCAATTATAAAATTCCAGTGTAATAAAGTTTCTGAATTGAAAAAAATGCCCAAATAACATGATTCCCAAACCGTTTGTTTTGAAGAAGTTTTGCTTTAGTAAAGCCGTAAATGTGTCATGGAATTCTATATTTCTCGAATATCTGAGGTTCAATTCGCTTGAACTTTCAATATGATTTTTCTAATTCCAGAGTATCGTAGCTGTTATACACTTTGCATCCAAATCCTGTAATTTTTTGGGGTTCGGAAATTTTTTCTGTTTTAACTGAACCTTCGCAACTTATGTCTAAGTCTAATGGTTTGGAGGGTACTATAATATAACCATTTATTATAGGTATGAAAGTTTCCTTGTGTAGCAGCCAAGGTGACTGATTACATTTGGTTTTCGAGTATCTTCTAAGTAAACTGGCTTTGCAAGATTCGCTATCTATTAACTTGACATTAGGTTGGTTTCTTCTACATATTTTATACACATCTATCTGTTTACATTTATCAATGGTCTGTCTGTCGGTGGGCACGTAAGAGTCTCTGTATTTAATGATCATGTCATAGTCGGGGACTATTGATATGTGGACTTTATTTACTCGTATAGGGATAGGGACTATTCTTTGCAAGGAACCTTCTTCTTTCTCAATTACCGGTATCTCTAGTACGTATGTAAATAGGCCTTGGGATTACTGCTACGGAGACGGTACTGATGTCTATGATGTGCTGGTAGTTTTCTTCTTCATTGTCAAAATGGTAGCGCGTACGTTGAGTTGTCTCGAATTCTTTTATGGTTTCTTTCAACATCTTTGGTGTTAAAATTTGGGGGTGTGTTATCCCATGCTTTCCGCCGTTTATGGCGTTGATCGCTGTTTCAATATCCTCGTTTGTTTCATCTAATAGTATTGCTGCTAGTACTAATTTTGAGTTGACAAAACTATTCTTTGT
>CAKNXH010053847.1:0-28115 GCA_932178445.1 Andricus quercusramuli | reverse complement strand
CGGTAACATGTCGGTAACAGGAATCTATATGCAGAACTCTCCCTATTCATCTACTTGAAATTGATTTTCTTAACTGAAAATTTGACTATTTTATTTTTGGTTGAGAATTGATCGTTTTTAGTTGAAAATTCAAGTATCTGCTGGAAAATTCAAGTGTCTGGTTGAAAATTCTTTCTTTTTGGTAGAAAATTAATCTTTTTGTTTGAAAATTCATCTTTTTGCTTGAAAATTTAACAATTTGTTTCCAATTTTCTCTCTCTCTCATGACTGAAAAATATTTTTATTAGAACAATCAACTCATGTTGAAAATTCTTTTTTTGGTTAAATTCGACTGTTTTTGATTTCAAATTGAAATATTTTTAGGTTGAAACATCAACTACTACATTTTTCTTTCAGGATTCATCTTCCTGCAATAAAAAACGGAATAAGACTGATTCCACATTTGCAAAAATAGCTTTATATTGCTGTATTTAACTATTTTGTTGAAATTTCGTTTTTTTTTTGTTTGAAATTATTTTTTAAACTGAAACGTTACCTATTCTATTTTTGGTTGAAAATTGATAGTTTTCAGTTGAACGTTCAAGTATCTGGTTGAGAATTTATCTATTTTGTTGAAAATTCTTTTCTGGTTTAATTCAACTGTTTTTGATTAAAAAGTAAAATATTTTCTGGATGAAATCTCAATTACTGCATATTCAGAATATATTCAGGATATATTCAGAATAATATTCAGGATATTCAGAATTCATCTCTTTCGTAATGAAAATTTAATTACTTAATTAAAAATTAAACTGTTCCGTTAAAAATTAATTTTCTTTGGTTGAATACTCATTTTAATTGAAAATTCCTCTCTTTGATTGAAAAATGAACTATTTTGTTGAAAATTTATTTCTTTATTGGTTAACAATTAATTTTTTTCAACTGAAAATATAACTATTGCAGTTGAATATTCCATAATTTTACTTCAAAATTCATCTTTTTTGTTGATTATTTTAGTTGAAAATTCATCTTTCTGGTTTAAAATTCAACTAGTCAAGTTGATCATTATTCTAGTTGAAATTCATCACTTTGTTTGAAAATGTAACTTATTTTTTTCAAATTATTGTTTTTTTGTATTTTTGTTTTAACTGAAAATGTAACTATTCTAATTGAATATTCCAACATTTTAGTCGAAAATTTATCTCATTGGTTGAAAAATAATTTTTTCAACAGAAAATTCAACTATTGATTTTTTGATTGACAATTTATCTTTTTTAGTGAAAAATCCAACTATTTCGTTGAAAATTCATGTATTTTGTTGAAAAATCGTCTTTTTTGGTAGAAAATTCAAGTATTCCAGTTAAATGTTCATCACTGATTATTTTGAAAATTAATCCTTTTGATTGGAAATAAAACTACTTTGGTGAAAGTTAAACTGTTTTGGCACAAATTTATTTTTTTGGTTCAAAATTCATCTATTATTCCTTATTATAATGATTTCCTTATTTTTCCTACATTTTTAAAAATTCATTCCCATATTTTATTTTTAATATTTATAGAAAGGAACTTGATTTATCTATGAGCATTGACGCCGGACTTCGTAAATCTTTGATAATTGTTATAAAGAAATTTTTCAATAGAGAAGTCGTTTTAACCCTAACTGCGGTTAAACAAATTCCGGGAAAATATGTTTTCTAGGAGTTCAAGTTTTGTTTATGCTTGCAAGGTACCTATCATTTATACATTATATAATTTAAATTAAATTTGAATACTATTCAAGCTCTTTACACAACAAAAATTTCATTGTATTTTTAGATGTAGCTTGTGCCAAATTCAAGGCCACAGAGAAGGAAGTGCTTTCTCACATAAGCACAATATTTAGCACTGCCAAAGTTTGGGATGGCAATCGCAAACAACGAAAAACTTAAAGTATTATCATAACTTCAAGTTAATCAATAATACAGTTCAATTTATCTTGTGTAATATTAATTATTTAGATTAAAAATGCCCCATAATTTTTAATATAACTCAATCGGGACCTGATAGGGTACAGACTTGGCGCTGGCCCGGCACACCGATCGGGCTAACAAGTTTGGCCCAGACTGGGCCGTGCGTTTCATCACGGGTCTGATCCGACCTGGCTTCCCGATCTGGGCCCCATTTGGCCACATCGGGCCCCCATCGGGGCCACGGAAAAATTTCTGCGAGGGTAAATGAATATATTTTGGATTTCTTGCTCGTATTTCTTGACTACTTAATCTCACTGAACCTGCCTGAATATTTTTTCTGATTCTTGTATGTTGATAAGATATTATTATTAACGACTTTAAATTAGGTTCAATTTCCAGAGTAAGTTCAAATTAAAATGGCGAGACATTTAATTGAGCGAATTCTCAATACAGTTCAATATAAATCCTAATCGGATCCTTCACTGTTTGATACGTATTTTGGAGTTGATTCCTAATGATTATTGATCCTTTAAAAGTATTCAATGTAATACGTTCAAAATATTAGTAAAAAGGAAATAAATGTGTTACAGTTTTCATTTTTGCTGCAATTATTAACCGATTTTCATGATTGTGTTTTTTCTCACTTTTTTTAATTATAAGAATAAAATAATCCTGTTAATTAAAATTGAATCAAGCCATGCTTTCAAATTTTAGTTTTCGTAATCGGCATGAATATCGTAACAATGGATGGTTCGTTCTTTCCGCATGATTTGACACGTTGCGGTGTATCTGGGCATAGTATTGTGTGCAAACCAACAGGTCTATTATCACTGCAAATCTCAACCTTTATTGATGTTGACGTTGATATGACCAGCTTTATAAGAGTAGATGAATATATTTTGGATTTCTTGCTCGTATTTCTTGACTATTTAATCTCACTCAACCTGCCTACATATTTTTTCTGATTCTTGCAAGTTGATCAAATAGAATTATTAACGACTTTACCATTAGGATCAATTTCCAGAGTAAATTCAAATTGAAATGGTGAGACATTCAATTGAGCAAATTCTCAATACAGTTCAATATAAATTCTAATCGGATCCTTCATTGTTTGATACGTAGTTTGGAGTTGATTCTTAATGATACTTGTTTCTTTAAAAAATATTCAATGTAATACGTTTGGAATATTAGTAAAAAAAAAATAAATAAATGTGTTACAGTTTCCGTTATTGCTGCAATTATTATTAACCGACTTTCAGGATTGTCTTTTTTCTCACTTTTTTCTAATTATATGAATAAACTAATTCTTTTAATTGAAATTGAATCAAGCCATCCTTTTAAATTTTAATTTTAGTAATCGGTCTGAATATCGCAACAATGAAATTTTCGTTCTTTCCGCATGGCTCGACACGCCGCGGTGTATCTGGGCATAGTATTGTGTGCACTTCGACAGTTCTATCATTACCGTAAATATGAACCTTTATTGATTTTGACGTTGATATGACCAGCCATAAGAGTAAATTAATATATTTTGGATTTCTTGCTCGCATTTCTTGACTATTTCATCTCACTCAACCGGCCTACATATTTTTTCTGATATTTGTATGTTGATCAAATATAATTATCAACGACTTTTGACCATCAAGATAAATTTCCAGAACCAATTCAAATCGAAATCGTGAGACATTTAATTCGAGGCATTCTCAATATAGTGCAATAAAAATTCTGATAAGATCTTCTACTGTTTGATACGTATTTTGGAGTTATTCTTGCTTCTTTAAAAAAATGTTTAATTTAATACGTTTAAAATATTAGTAAAAAAAATGTGTTACAATTTCCATTATTGCTGTATTATTAACCGATTTTCAGGAATCTTTTTTATCGATTTCTTTGAATTATATGAATAAACCAATTCTGTTAATTAAAATTGAATCAAGCTAACCTTTTAAATTTTAGTTTTCGTAAGCGGCCTGCATATTGTAACAATGAAAGGTTCGTTCTTTCCGCATGATTCGACACGCTGCGGTGTATCTAGGCATACTATTGTGAGCACTTTAGTAGTTCTATTATCACTGCAAATATTACCCTTTATGGATTTTGACGTTGATATGACCAGCTATAAGAGTGAATGAATATATTTTGGATTCCTTGCTCGTATTTCTTGACTATTTATTCTCACTCAAACTGCCTACATATTTTTTTCTGATTCTTGTATGTTGATCAAATATAATTATTAACGACATTACCATTAGGATAAATTTTCAGAGTTAATTCAAATTGAAATCGTGAGACATTTAATTCAATGAATTCTCAATATAGTACAATACAAATTCTAATAAGATCCTTCACTGTTTAATACGTATTTTGGAGTTGATTCTCAATGATTCTTGCTTCTTTAAAAAATGTTTAATGTCATACGCTTAAAATATAAGTGAAAAAATGGGTTACAGTATCCATTATTGCTGCAATTATTAACCGATTTTCATGAATCTTTTTTTCACTTTGTTGCAATTATATGAATAAACCAATTCTGTTAATTAAAATTGAATCAAGGCATTCTATCAAATTTCAGTTTCCTTAATCGGCTTGAATATCGTAACAATGAAAGGTTTGTTCTTTCCACGTGATTCGACACGATGCGGGGTATATGGGCATACTATAGCTGTATGTACATGGAGACGATTTGGGAGCGTAATAGCGTTTTTGCAACACCCACCTCAAAAGTTGACGTTTTCATGCTTATAAATGGTGCCTAAAGGACCTTATTTGAGCAGACTATGCGTGAAACCATTTTCGCGCATGCGCAGTTTGAAGATGGCTTACTTTAGACACTGGTGAAAAAGCTGCGTATGCGCACTTTCGAGATGAGGTACTTTAGACACTGGCATAGGTAACTTCAAACACTGGTGTTGGTATCTTCTTGAAATAAATTTAGATTTAACTTGAACAAATGTTTTAATGATTGAAGTTTTGTTTTTGAGGTTTTGTAACCCCCCCGAAGGGGGGGGGGCAAGAGAGCATAAACGCCAACATTTTTGTTTAATAATGTTTTTCCGAACATTTTTTGTTCAAAACAATTTTTTCCACGACATTTTTTCAGAACATTTTTTTCGAAGAAATTTTTTTTCAAACATTTTTCTTCAATATTTTTTTCAAAATAATTTCTTTACTTAATTCTATGCAACATAGAATTAGTATTTTCCGTTGCCACCTCCTAACAACTTTTTTCGGACGGGCGTTGCAAAAAATAGCGTGTGATACACGTGCGCGTAGGTGATTGGTAACTCGTGTAATTGCATCATTCGCCTGCAGCTCGAAGCACTAGTCTACGTTTTTGCACTCGCTTCGCTCGTGCGCTAACCACCAACTCATGCTTCGAGCTTTCGGCTTATGCTGCAAAATTCGCACTCGCACACAATTACCTATTTTGCGCACTTGTATCACAAATAACTATTTTCGCCAGCGCATTGTATAGGTGCCAACTGTTAGATACTGACGCTATGTTGAAAATGTCCTTAGATAGAAATGGGTTGATTGACAGCTCTACGATTATAATTACGGTATATGGATAATGTTGTTTGCTTTATTTTGAAGCAAAAGGCACATTTTGTTGTCAAAATATGACACTATGCTGTCAGATAATGTGAGATGTATGTTGCAAGAGTTGTGAGACTCCCAAATCCGATGACAGGCTAGAGAACCATTTTGCTTTCGCCCGATAGGTCAGCGCGCGGATTTTGAATCTTAAAACTCGAATGTTTAAATTAATTTGAAAAAATATATTATATTTCAGTGAGTATAAGTACTACTTGTACAACTGTTAGTTGAGCCTGAATTGCAAGATTATTTGATTATATTTCTAGCCCTGGACAGTTTAAGCCGAGATGATTGAGCTAGATTTTAAAACTGGATTTATACTCGAATTTTAGATGTATTTTAAATAGTCATATCAGTATATACACGAAGGGTAATCCTTTCACAGAGGCGAATTTCGGAATTCAAAAAATTAGTGATAATTCTATATAATTTCAACTCTCATAGCGTTGAAATTACTTTTCATCAAAGCAACACAACAAACCATCAATTATGTGAGGTTACGTCACAAAAGCTAGCAAATACATCGACATTTTGCTTTTACGCTTTACGCCCGGCAGATCGGCGCAAATTTTAAATCTTGAAAAGTACAATTTTATGTGAAGTACGCTAATTAAAACCCAGAACATCAATTAATAAAAAACTACCGAAAATTTGTTTGAGATTATGTAGAATTTAAAATTTAAAATCTTCATGTTAACAAAGGCCCAAATACCAAAATATAACCTCTACCATAAGCAGCTTTCCCGTTTAATCGCTTTATCGTATTTGCAATCGGACCGTAAGTACCTACGTCGACAAAGGAAAAATCTGAGGTTTTGGGTTAAATGTCACATACAAGAACACATGAGGCTCCAATTAGGGACTTATAACTTATTAATTCTTCATTTTTATGCAAATGATCATAATGCACTTTTAAAATTCACCACAATGATCCCTAGACAATTTGAAGTATTGCCTGGAAATAATAAAACAATATTTGAATGTAACACTGAATTCTTTCTCAATATTTTTTTTTGTCATACTAATTGAAATTCATCAATTTCAATTTTTTTTAATGACATGAAGAATACAAAATAACGTTAATAATAATATAACATAAAAATTCAAAATAACTATTTATTTGCTAGAATTTTTTGAACACTTTAAGTCAAGTTGAAATTCAATTCTGAGAATTGAGAACAAGAAAATGAGTATTATCAGTTTAATTGTTTTTATATTTAAATAAATATAATTTTTATAAGATTTTCGAGAAAATTGAAAAATGATTTTTGAATATTTCAGTTATGTCAAAAGAGAATCTAGGAGTTTCAAAGGAATTTTTCCAACTCATTTTATAGGATTTTACATGTATGTATGTATGTATGTATATTTGAACTCTACCTTTTACGGGTTTGAGGGCCTCCGCTCCCTGTACATATGTTTACATTTTATCCTTAGTCTAGCTTAACCGCTACTTAATTTCTAATGCATCGCCTTATATAACAACAATAATCCTAGTACTACTCTTCTTAAACTACAGACAATGAGCGATCTTCCCGGGCTTCCGTTTTCTCTTACCATCAAATTCATTTAGACCGATTTGAAAATTAAACATTTTCACTCGTTATTATCCTTTAAACAGGATTACCCGTTTGGCTCTACCCTGATCCCTTGCTTTCTCTTATTTCTTCCAGTTTTTTCATCCACATCACTCCCTGTCCATTACCATCCAAAATCCATCTTATACATTCATCCACACTCAACTGTCCATCTTCCTCTCCCGTACACCTCTCTAACACATGTGCCCATGACTCCACTTCGTACCTACATACTCTGCACAGATTGTCCTCTTCATCCATCCAATATCTACAAGCTCTCACTCCTTCTCCCATTCTAAACCGTATCACCCTATTCCATTTGTCTTCCTTTCTCATCTTTTGCAAATATTCTGGTTCCGTCACCCCTTTGACCATCATATACCATCTATTGTACTTCGAATCCATAATCTTTCTCCATCTCTCTTCTCCTTGTCTTACTAATAGCTCTAATTCAATGTTCTGCCAATCCAGAACCCCTTCCTGTATATCACAAACACTCCTTATTTTTTTCCTTTCTTCCTCCCATTTTGAATTTCCCAAACTGCCTCTCGTATCCTTGTTCCGAACTTCGTCCAAGCATACTTGGGCTATTCTGCTCCCCTCTCCCCTTTTCAGCTTTTCTTCAAACCTCCAGGCTCTCTTAATTTGTCTAGTTACCATTTTTTCCCTTCCTAGTTCTTCCCTTATCATGTATCCTGGACAACTCCAACTGACCCCCATTACCCATCTCAGAAATCTCTCATGTATGCTTTTATAGGATTTTACATAATATTAGGAACATTTCAAGTCCTTTTCAAAGATGTTTACGACTTTTAGAGGTTTTGAAGAAATCAATAAATATTTGATACATTTTTGGATATGTATTCAAGTTTTAAAATATTTGAAATCTATATAAAACTGGTTGAAGTCATCAAAATATGTTTATCTGACTGGAATTTTTCTCAAAATTTGGAAAAATACTTGATAATATACCAAAATTGCTATATGCAGGTAATCTTCTAAATTTTTAAAGTTAAGTAAATTCTAAATAAATTTAAATTAAATTAAAGTAAATTCTTAAGTAAATTCTAAAGTTTAAAATTATTTCGGAATCTCTTCAATTCTACTAAATATTTCTTGAATTTATTCGATTTATTCTTCATTTTTCAATCTTACCAAATTGAAAAATTTTCCTTTAAAATCTTCGACACTCTTTTTCGAAATTTTACATAGGAAATCGTTTGATATGTTTAAAAACCTTTTTTGATTTTCTCTTCAATGTAATTCTTCAAAATAAAATTTATTTGACATTTTCACATAAATATTAAGTATTTTTTTTTCAAACTTATCAGACCTTCTAAACAGAATCTCTACAGAATCTTAAAAAATGATTAAAATTATTCCAGATTTTTTTTTTAATTCTGCAAAATTAAAAAAAAAATGTCTAAAAATCTTTCATATTCTGCTTTGACAATTTTTTAAATCTTTTGAATTCGTAAAACCTTATAAAATTCTTTAAAATTCTGTACAAGTTTTAATTATTTTTTAATCGTTTCAAAATTTCTGAATATCTCTTCAGCTTACTGACATTTTTTCTAAAATCATATAATATGGCAAAATTGCAAGGTTTTTCTTTCAAATTTTTCACACTCTTTTTAAAAATTTTAGGAATTAATTTAAAACTTTTTTTGCAACACCCACCTCTAAAGTTGACGTTTCCATGCTTCTAAATGGTACCTAAAGGACCTTATTTGAGCAGACTGTGCGTGCAAGAAATTTCGCGCATGCGCAGTTTGAAGATGGCTTACTTTAGACACTGGTGAAAAAGCTGCGCATGCGCACATTCGAGATGAGGTACTTTAGACACTGGCATAGGTAACTTTAGACACTGGTGTTGGTACCTTCTTGAAATAATTTTACATTCAACTTGAACAAGTGTTTTTATTATTGAATTTTTGTTTTTTGGGTTTCTAGCCCCCCCCCCCCCCCCCCGGGGGGAAGCATAAACGCCAACATTTTTTTTCAATAATTTTTTTCAAAAAAATTTTTGTTAACAAATTTTTTTTTCAACATTTTTTTTCACCAAATTTTTTTTTCGAAAATTTTTTTCTCAAAAATTTTTTTTTTTACAAATTTTTTTTTTCAAAAATTTTTTTCACATAATTTTTTGTTCGAAAATTTTTTTCCAAAACATTTTTTTTCAGAATATTTTTTTCAAAACATTTTTTTTTCCAAATTTTTTTCAAACATTGAAAAAATGTTTTTTTTTTCATTTCTTTGCTTAACTCTATGCAATATGAAATTAGTATTTTTCGTTATCACCTCCTCACAAATTTTTCGGACGGGCGTTGCAAAAAGTAGCGTGTGATACACGTGCGCGTAGGTGATTGGTAACTCGTGTGATTGCGTCATTCGCCTGCGGTTCGCAGCATTCGTCTACGTTTTCGCACTCGCTTCGCTTTTGCGCTAACCATCGACTCATGCTTCGAGCCTCCGGCTTATGCTGCAAAATTCGCACTCGCACACAATCACCTATTTTACGCACTTGTATCACAAATAACTATTGTAATCTTTCTTAATTTTCTCTCAGAATTCATTACAAAAAAATCATTCAAAATTTTCGCATGACTCTTAGGAACATTTTTTCATTCTCTTGACACCCCGCGAAATTCAGTTTTCCTTGAATTTACAAGTGTGTAAAGTGTGGAAATAGGGTGTGAGAAAGGAAAGTTGAAACGTGCAAATTTTGTTTTGAGGTTAGGTGTAGAAAATAGTTGTCGTGAAGGGGGGCAAGAGGCAGGCAGGTGAAGAGAGGGTAGCGTCGTGGAACAGTGGGTAAGGTTGGATACTGGGATGCCGACGGTAAGAAGCCCGCAAACGGGCGCCAGAGGGCAGGGAGAGGAAGAAGCAAGAGCGGACGAGGTTTTGAGCGCGGTTAGTGGGGAGAAGGGAGAATATGACAGTAGCGATGACGAGACGTTCGAGACACCGACCAGGGTCGGATCAGCTGAGAGAAGGGGTTCAGGCACGAGCCAGAAACGCGGGAGACCATCAAACCTACAGCGCCTCAACAGGCTAGGTAGCGTGGGCTCGAATAGGAGTCTGGATGAATGGCACAAAAAGGGGAACCTAACTAGCAGTGAAGGGGAAGATAAAAGGAAGAGAGAGGAAGGGGAAGATGATCCGGAAAGGGACAAGGATAACAAGAAAGTGAAGATGAAACGAAAAACTCCAGACAGAGATAGGGGGGATGGGGGGATGTTTGAGAAGCTAGCAGCCCTCATAAAAGGGTTTAGAGAGGAAACAAGGAAGAGTCTGGAAGATATGAATAGGCAGGGGAAAGAAGTTAGGGGGGAAGTGAGAAAAGTAAGAGAAAAGTGGGAAGAGTGGGATAAACTCTGGAAAGAGGAGAAAGACAAGGTATGGGGTAAACTAGAGGACATAGAGAATAGACAGAGAGAGATTGACGAACAGACAAATAGGGAGATAAAACAACTGGAAGAACGGGTAAGCAAATTAGAAGTTAGGAATGAGCATATGGGGAAGGGAACAGAAAGTGCGGAAAAAGTAGAAGGGAGTGATAACGTGCAAAATGACAATGAAAGAATGAAGAAGAGACTGAGTGAGATCGAAAGAAGATTGGAAGGGGAAGAAAGGGCGAAGAGAAAAAATAACATAGTAGTCAAGGGATTGAAAATAGAGAGTGAAACAGGGGAAATTGAAATCAAAAATCTGCTGAGAGATATTGGAATTCGGGTAAGGGTAGAAGGAGTTAAGAGATTAGGAATGACGAAGGAAGGAAAAGAAGGAATGTTTGTAGTAAAAGTAGGGAGTGAGGAGGAGAAAAAGAAAATTATGGAGAACAAAAAATTATTGAAAGGAAGAAGGGAGAGAATTGAAGAGGATTTGACTTGGAGGGAGAGGAAAAGGAGATGGCAAATAGAACAGAGAGCATGGATAGAGAGGAAAAAGGGATGCATGGTATGGATAGGGCGAGACAGACTATGGATAAATGGGGAGGAGTGGGTCTGGGACGAGGAAGTAGAAGAAATAAGGAAAAAGGGAAAAAGAATTGAGAAAGATAGAAGAAAGGAAGATTCAAAAGAGGCTAGAGAGCAAACAGGGGGGTTTCCAAAAAGCAAGGCGGAAGAAAAGTAAGGAGGATAGAGGAGGGAAGGGAGGAGAAAAAAGTGAAAATAGCTTTCTGGAATGTGTCAGGCTTGAAGAACAAGAATGAAGGTTTCTGGCGGGAGTTAGAAAAGTGGGACGTGATTATGATGAGTGAAACCTGGGCGGATGAGAAGGATTGGAAGGGGATGAAAAGGTTGTTACCTAAAGGGTATGTGTGGACAATGCAAGAGGCAAGGAAGGAACACGTTAAAGGTAGAGGAATGGGCGGCATGGTATCAGGGGTGAGAAAAGAATGGGCAGTAAAAGGTAAAACAGAGCAGGACAGAGAAGAAAAGGAGGGAACAATGGTAAGAAGGATTATAATAGGGAAAGTCAAAATAGCGGTGGTTTGTGTATATAGAAGAAGAGGGGAAGAGGAAGGTTGGAGAGTAATAAGGAGGTGGATGGAGGAAAAGAAGGAAGAATTGGTTTTGATAGGAGGTGACTTAAATGCCTGGACTGGCGAGCAAGGGGGAGGGATTTGGGATGAAGAAAAGGAGGCATATATGAGGAGCTCCAAACATAGGGAGATAGACCGGGAGGGGAGGAAGTTACTAGACATAATAGGAGAAACCGGATGGTTTATATGTAATGGCAACATGAAAGGAGATGAGAAAGGAGAGATTACATTTATAGGTAAGGGAGAAACAATAATAGACTACATCTTGGCAGAAGAAAGAATGAGTAATATGATATGCAGTATGAATGTAGGGAATGAGATAGGGTCAGAACACTTCCCAGTAATAGCTACACTGAAAGGTGGCGTCCATAAGCGTGGAAGAGGGAGAAAGGAAAGAGGGGGGGGGGAAAGGGACACGAAAATGGGAGTCTGGGGGGTAGATAAATTAAAAGTGTTTGAACAGAAGATGGAAAAGGAGAATGTTAGATATGAAAAGGAGGAGGGGGTAGACTCGTTAATTAAAAGGTTGAAAGGGTCGATTGAGAAGGTGAAGAATGAGGTAGGTACAAAAGAAGGAAGAGAAGAGGGAAAGAGAGGATGGTGGGACGAGGCATGCAGGGAGAGTAAGGAGAGAATGAAAGAGTCTGTAAGAAAATGGAGGAAAGGAAAAATAGAGAAGGCGGAGTACAACAGGAGAAAAAGAGAACATGAGAAGATGCTGGAAGGGAAAAAGCAAAGGGGAAAGGAGAAATACAAGGAAGAAGTAGAAAAAGCAATCAAAGAAGGTAGGGTCTGGGATGTGATAAACAGGGAAAGAGGAGGAAGGAAGGGCGTGAATGAAGAAATAGAAATGGATGAATGGACGGATTATTTTAAGGGTCTGTTAGGGGGAGAACAAAATAGGATCAAAGGGGAAAATAGAAAGACAGTCCAGGGAGAAACGGAGGAAGCGAACGAAATAACAAGAGAAGAAGTAAATGAGGCGATGGATAGACTGAAAAGAAACAAGGCCACAGGAGAGGATGGTATGGAGAACGAAGCGATAAAGTATGGAGGAGAAGGGATTAGGGAAGTGATGTGGAGGATATGCGACAAGGTCTGGAAAGGAGAAGGGTGGCCGGAGGAGTGGATGACAGGGCTGGTAGTACCGCTTGTTAAGAAAGGGGAGGGTAAGAAGGTAGAAGAGTACAGAGGGATCACTCTCATGCAAGTGGGCTATAAAATATACACAGAAATTCTAAGAGAAAGGTTAGAGAATCAGATAGAAAAGAAGCAAAGTATCCCACACAACCAGACGGGATTTAGAAAAGGGATGGGGACAATAGACAACATTTACGTACTCAACTACTTGGTTAACAGAAACTTAGGGAGAAAAAGAGGGAAATTAGTCGCTTTGTTTGTAGATTTCAAAGTAGCTTTTGACTCAGTGAATAGAAAAGTGCTATGGCAGGCAATGAAAGAGAGGGGAATAGAAGAAGGGCTGGTGGAGAGGATAAAGGAAATTTTTACTGAAACCAAGATTAGGGTGAAGGTACGCGGGGAAAAAGGGGAGGTTTTCTGGACAGGAAGAGGTCTAAGGCAAGGGTGCCCGTTGAGTCCACTACTTTTTAATTTGCTGCTGACAGACCTAGAGGAGAAGCTAAAGGAGAAAGGGAAAGGGGGGACGATCCTGGGTAATAGCAAACTATACTCCCTAGCATACGCGGACGACGTAGTTCTAATAGCAGACGATGAGAAGGGGATGAACCTAATGATAAGAATTTTCGAAGAGTACGTGGGAAGAAAAGAACTGGCGGTGAACGTAGGGAAGACCAAGGTGATGTGCTTCAGAAATAAAAAGACCAAAATAGGTTACGTTTGGAAGATGAACGGACAAACAGTGGAAATTGTGGAGGAGTTCTGTTACCTAGGTTTTTGGTTTGAGTCAGGAGGGGGAAACGATTTGCAGGTGAGGAAAAGAATCGAAAGTGCGAGTAAAGTAACGGGCCAAGTATGGGGTATAGGAAAGAGAAGGTTCAAGGACGATTGGAGAATGAGGGTTTGGTTGTTTGATGCGTTGGTTTGGGCGGTGTTGGGTTATGGAGTGGAGGTTTGGGGATGGAAGGAACATAGGAAAGTGGAAAGCATACATGAGAGATTTCTGAGATGGGTAATGGGGGTTAGTTGGAGTTGTCCAGGATACATGATAAGGGAAGAACTAGGAAGGGAAAAAATGGTAACTAGACAAATTAAGAGAGCCTGGAGGTTTGAAGAAAAGCTGAAAAGGGGAGAGGGGAGTAGAATAGCACAAGTATGCTTGGACGAAGTTCGGAACAAGGAGACGAGAGGCAATTGGGGAAATTCAAAATGGGAGGAAGAAAGGAAAAAAATGAGGAGTGTTTGTGATATACAGGAAGGGGTTCTGGATTGGCAGAAGATTGAATTAGAGCTATTAGTAAGACAAGGAGAAGAGAGATGGAGAAAGATTATGGATTCGAAGTACAATAGATGGTATATGATGGTCAAAGGGGTGACGGAACCAGAATATTTGCAAAAGATGAAAAAGGAAGACAAATGGAATAGGGTGATACGGTTTAGAATGGGAGAAGGAGTGAGAGCTTGTAGATATTGGTTGGATGAAGAGGAAAATCTGTGCAGAGTATGTGGGTACGAAGTGGAGTCATGGGCACATGTGTTAGAGAGGTGTACAGGAGAGGAAGATGGACAGTTGAGTGTGGATGAATGTGTCAGATGGATTTTGGATGGTAATGGACAGGGAGTGATGTGGATGAAAAAACTGGAAGAAATAAGAGAAAGCAAGAGATCAGGGTAGAGCCAAACGGGTAATCCTGTGTAAAGGAAAATAAAGAGTAAAAATTTTTAATGTTCAAATCGATCTAAATGAATTTGATGGTAAGAGAAAACGGAAGCCCGGGAAGATCGCTCATTGTCTGTAGTCTAAGAGTAGTAATAATATGATTGTCATTATGTAAGGCGTTGGATTAGAAAATAAGTAGCGGTTAAGGTAGACTAAGGATGAAATGTAAATATATGTACAGGGAGCGGAGGCCCTCGAACCCGTAAAAGGGAGAGTTCAAATATACATACATACATACATACATACAGTTTTCCTTGAATTTTGTAATCCTGAAAAATTAAGAAAATTGTCTCAAAGCCTTACACATTCTTTTCCAGCAAATTTTGGAATCTTCAGAACTTAAAGTTATTATTTTTAAATAAAACCTAACCCATTAAAAATTTTCCCAGGCATCTTTAAAAAATGTAATCTCTTCAAATTTTTCATAATCAAAAAGCTTCTAATTTTTATCGAATTCTTGCATATTAATTTCTGCCCATAATTTCATTTTTTTGTCTCTTCGAAAATGTGAGAAAGTTTACACATTATAATGTGGCAGCGAAATCTTAAGAACAGAATTATTTGGAGCCTCACGTGTTCTTGTATGTGGCTAATTGCAAATACGCCAAAGCGATCAAAGAAAAGAGCATAGGATCAAAAACAGAATTCAGCGCAGGATTAAAAAATGCAAACCACCCTTTTCAGAAGTGATGTTGATGCACAATTTAACCATTGTTAATATATAAACAGTGCATTTACAAATGTGTCAACTACAGACAAATTATTAATTAACGCCTGTCGTCGACCTACGATCTACAAAATCATAGTGTCCTGAGTCAACCACGTGGAGGTGGCAGTGCGATTTTAGACTCCTTCGGGGTGCTTAATTCAAGTGAGTCCCCTCGTAGTATGACTGTAAGCCGATGGTGTACTGTGCCATGATGGTTGCTAAGAGTGGGGAGAGCCTTGGGCCTGGTCACGTAGCAGCGTAAGCGGCGTCAGTTGAACCGAGAGCGTCTTAGAGATCACTAGAAACTTGTTTGTGCCACTTTCACAATTGTACTGTATATGTTTAATAAATATACTTTTATTCTGGACTTTAATTATTGTGTATTCAATCAAATAACTTTAACAGGTTATGGGCCCAGTGTGAGTGGCTTGTGAGAATAAAAGTGAAGTGAAGTGAAAAAAGTGAAAGTGCAAAATGGAGTCGACACATTTGAAAGTTGAGAAGCTTTGTGACAAGGAAAATTGGCATCATTGGCGGTTTGTGATCCGTACGCTTCTGGAAGAAGACGATGATCTTTTGGATGTCTGTGAGGGCAGGCTGGCAATACCCACGGATGAGGGGGCAGAACGCTACGCGGAAACGCGGAGAAAATTCCAGAAGGCAGATAAAGCTGCAAGGAAGTTGATTGTCACGACGGTTGAGAGGAAACCGCTGGATTTACTTTTAAATTGTACGTCGGCGAATGAAATGTGGACAAAACTAAATGCAGTTTATGATATGAAGTCCGATGAAAATTTGTCTCTAATTCAAAAACAGTTTTTTGAGTTTAAGTGGGAAACAAGTGAAAGTGTTGCGCATAATTTGTCGAAGCTTGAGCATCTGGCGACAAAACTGAAGAGTCTCGGTTGTGCGGTTGCGGAATCAATGGCAATGACGCGCGCGTTATCGGTTCTACCGGCAATGTATAACCATTTCCACAGTGCGTGGGATTCCGTAGACGATACAAAGAAGACGATGGAAAATCTCACGGCGAGATTGATGTCCGAGGAAATGAGGATCGAAGAGCAGAAGAATTCTGACGAAACGACGGTGGATTTGTTGACGAAAGCTAATTCGAAAAATTGGAGCAGCAAGAAGACTGACCAAACTCATTTTAAAAAGAAGTGGAGTAACCTTGCGTGCTATAATTGTGTGAAACCAAGTCATTTGAAAAGGGATTGTGCTGGTTGCTATGCATGTGGATTGAAGCATCATATGCAAAGGAACTGTCCAAAAAGAAGTCAGAAATCGGATGCACAGGCCAGAGCCAGCTCGACGCAGGAAAATCTGGCATCGTCGGCCAAATACGCATTCCTTGGAAGTAGCAGCGCTGTGGACAACAACGATTCCTGGGTATTGAACTCAGGGGCAAGCGACCACATGACTCATCGAAAGGACTACTACAGTGAATACGAAGAATTCAGGCTTCCAACGAGTGTAAGGATGGGAAACGGATATACAATGTCTGCTTATGGTAAAGGTAACGTAGAAATTGAAACTTTTGTAAACGGGAAATGGGCTGCAGGTATAATTTACGATGTTTTATATGTACCGGAAATAAAACAGAACTTGTTCTCACTTAAAGTTGCTGCAAAAAAGGGAATACATTTTTCTGTAACGTACTATGGCAAAAATGTTTTTCTTGCATATATAAAGGTGAAATTGTAGCGGAAGCGCTGGATTGCGGCGATTTATACAAAATAGATTTGCGAGTTTTATTTCCAAAAGCATGCAATATTGCGGATAAAACCACAACCTTGCAGATGTGGCACGAACGACTATGCCATCAAGACAAGAGGCACGTTAAAAACTTTTTGAAAAATATGGGAGTAGATGTTTTAGATTTGAATGATTTTTGTGATGGTTGCGCATACGGTAAACATCACAGATCAAGGTTTCATGGGAGGGTCGAGCGTGCCAAAAAGGTTTGTGAAGTGATTCATACTGACGTTTGTGGCCCAATGCAGCAAGAATCTCTTGGTAAAAAGCGATATAGCTTGATTTTTAAGGACGAGTTTTCGGGTTATAGGCAAATTTATTTTTTGCGTGAAAAGTCAGAAGTGTTTGAAAAACTAAAAATTTTCTATCTTGAAATTGAGAACCAGTTTGGTGAAAATGTAAAAGAGATTCATAGCGACGGCGGAAAAGAGTATCTTAATAAAAATGTAGAACAATTTTTAAGCAGTAAAGGAATAAAGCATACTGTAAATATTGCATACACGCCGCAGCAAAATGGAGTAGCGGAACGCGATAACCGAATTATAGTTGAGGCGGCGCGATCCATGATTTATTCCAATTCCGATTTTCCTTTGTTTTTGTGGCCGGAAGCGATGAATACTGCGGCATTTGTCATAAATCGAACTGGTCCAACTAAACACCCCGGTAAAACGCCTTATGAGTTGTGGCATGGAGAAGCAGCAAATATAAATAATCTCAAGGTTTTTGGAACTGAGTGTTTTATCCATGTACCAGAAGAGAAGCGAAGGAAGCTTGATAAGAAGGCGGAAAAGGGGTTTTTAGTTGGATACCCTGAAAATTGCAAAGGGTATCAAGTTTATGTGCCTAGTTTGAGAGATTTAGTTATAAGTCGTGATGTTCTATTCAAGGAAGAAAGGAGCCTTAAATAAAGTTAACGTAAAGTTAAACCATGAAAATGTTGAAAATCTCGATTCGTCTGTTGAAACTAACGAAGAAGTAAACAAACTAGATGAAACTTTGCAATTTTTAAGTAAAAATAGCGATGAGAGTAGTTCGACAAATGGAAATAATGTAAGACAATTAAGAGATCGAAATAAAATAAAGCAGACAGAGCTTTACGGTTGTCCAGTGACGTACATTTCAGAGAGTGTACCCTCGAGTTATGATGAAGTAAAAGGTACCGAATGTTGGGTAGCGGCCATGAAAGATGAAATACAATCTTTGCATGAAAATGATACTTGGCTGATTGTTGAAGAACCAAAGGAGCAAAAAGTTCTAAGTGGTCGTTGGGTTTTTGCAACAAAGTTTAATCCGGACGGTTCTGAGAGTTTTAAAGCACGACTTGTTATCAAAGGGCACGCGCAAAAAGAAGGGATTGACTACAAGGAAACATTCAGCCCGGTAGATCGTTTTGATACGGTTCGAACACTTTTGAGTATTTCAGCTTGCGATGGGTTACATCTTGCGCAATTTGATATTAAAACAGCTTTTTTGTACGGGACTTTGGAGGAAACCATATATATGGAATAACCGGAAGGATTTGATAGCGGTACGTCGCGCGTTTGCAAGTTACTAAAAAGTTTATACGGTTTAAAGCAGGCTTCGAGATGTTGGTCTAAACGTTTTACTAACTTTGTGGAACATTTTGGATTTTTAAGAAGTACAGCTGATCCGTGTTTGTATGTTTTGATTAAAGGTGACCAACGAATGTTCTTAGCAATTTATGTGGATGACGGGTTATTAGCTGCCACCGAAGAAAATATTTTAGATGAGTTTTTGAACGTATTGAGTAGGGAGTTCAAAACGACTAATACAAAGAATGTGACTAATTTTCTTGGAATAGAGATTTTTAGATTAAATGATGGATCTGTTTTTATCAACCAAAGGCGATATGCAGAAAAGGTTTTAAAGCGTTTTGGTATGATAAATGCAAATCCTGTTTCAACTCCAATTGAAACCGAGTGGAGTTCAATGGATTTTGAGAAAAAGGATTGTACAGCACCTTATCGAGAAGTTGTAGGCATCTCATGTTTTTACAAGTAGTGAGTAGGCCAGATATTAGTTTCTCGGTAAATGTCGCTGCTAGAGCATTCGAGAATCCAAGCGAGGGACACTGTTTTTTAGTGAAGCGAATCATGCGATATTTAAAAGGTAGTCTCGATGTGGGTTTACACTATCACAACAGCGGCGAATTCGAAGCGTACAGCGACGCTGATTACGCCGGCGACAAAGAATCCCGAAAATCGACATAAAGGAATAAAGGAATATTTATTACTAGTAGACAATGCGAGTGCGATTAAAGTTGTAAAAAATCCGGAGTCACAGCAGCGTAGTAAACACATTGATATAAAGTATCATTTTGTAAGTGATTTATATGAAAAAGGTGAAATTAACGTGGAGTATGTTAAAACTGACGAACAAACAGTTGATGTGTTTACAAAAGCTTTAGCGAAACCAAGATTTTTGCACTTCAGGGCTAACCTAGGGCTTGTAAGTTTGAGCGAGATCGAGAGAAAGTTGTTCCCATGTAATAGTATGAAACAGTAAGAATTGTTTCCTGAGTTTGAAGAATACAGAGTTTTAGGGAGAGTGTTGAAGTGAAAACTCTATATTCCGTCGTAGTTGTGCTTGTGTGAGTAGTGTGCGTGTAAGCCGATGGTGTACTGTGCCATGATGGTTGCTGAGAGTGGGGAGAGCCTTGGGCCTGGTCACGTAGCAGCGTAAGCGGCGTCAGTTGAACCGAGAGCGTCTTAGCGATCACTAGACACTTGTTTGTGCCACTTTCACAATTGTACTGAATATGTTTAATAAACATACTTTTATTCTGGACTTTAATTATTGTGTATTCAATCAAATAACTTTAACAATTTTCACCATTTTTCTTTTCTTTTGAAGTACTCTCCCTATTCAAGGTATTTTTAGGTTTAGGAAAAATGTCACTCTTCTCATCATAGGAAAATCGTTTAAGGTTCAGCTGTCCCTTATCATTATGGGTGAAAGCATGGTACTTGAGAGTACCGGGTATTGTGACAGACTTACTGAACCGATCTGCTAATTCCAATGTCATTGCTGAATGATCATCTTTAGAACTGAAGATTACAACTGTTTCCATGCGATGGAATTGGAGGAAATTTAAAGCGACTTGCATCAAGAGCCAGCTTGCAGCGTCCAGCAGATAAGCAGATTCTAAGTGCTCATGATTTATATAAATGGGCCAGAGAAAATTTAAAGGAAACAGTTGTACTCTTCTGTTCTAAAGATGATGATTCAGCAATGACATTGGAATTAGCAGATCAGTTCAATAAGTCTGTCACAATACCCGGTACTCTCAAGTACCATGCTTTCCCCCCTAATGATAAGGGACAGCTGAACCTTAAACGATTTTCCTATGATGAGAAGAGTGACATTTTTACTAAACTTAAGCGTACCTTAAATAGAGAGAGTACTTCAAAAGAAAAGAAAAATAGTGTAAAGAAAAGGCGAACCAATTAAAAAACACTGTGAAGTGAGAGGCCAGAGGATACATAAAAATTAAACACCACGAATAGTGAGAGGCGAGGGGACTCACAAAAAATAAGCACCCCGAATAGTAAGAGGCGAGGGGACTCACTTGAGTTAAGCACCCCGCAGGAGTCTAAAATCGCGCTGCCACCACCACGTGGTAGACTCTGGACACTATGATTTTACAGATCGTAGGTTGATGACAGGCGTTAATTAATAATTTGTCTGCAGTTGACTCATTTGAAAATGCACTGTTTATATGTTAACAATAGTTAAATTGGGCACTTATTCATGGAATATCCATGAATAATCAATAATTATTGTAAACTGACGAACTATAATAGTAAGGAATCATTCATACTGAGAAAAATCAACATCACTTCTGAACAGGGTGGTTTGCATTTTTTATTTGTTTATTACAAATAAAAATTAAATCAACTTCCTCTGACCCACCGACAAGCATTCTTAAATTGTGTATTAGCTAATTTAATGTAATTCTGAATGAACTTGAATGCGTTGAAAGAATGGTAGACTTGCAAACTAGTCTGTGCGGACTACTAAAGGATTGCGTCTGAGCACGAGCATCAGGACTGCCTTCACATCGGGGCCTATATCTCTGAAACTATTCACTGGACCATTTTTTTGCCTCGGATCTTTTTTGAAGCCAAAAGGTCAAGCTTTCCTTTGAGAGTATTAAAAAGAACCCAAATTGCTAAAAAAGTTAGATAAACAATTAAATTGTTTAAAAAATGCTTAAAACGTTTTTCGTTTTTTTCGTCAATAGAATATAATAAAAGAGTAAGAAATATCCTTTCAAAACCCCTCATACAAAATTTGAATCGATAAAATATAAAGGAAGTTACAAGCTTTTGAAAATACCCGTGCAGGCGTTGGGGTTGAAAATGTCACCCCCATCACTTGGAGAGGGGTGGTTTTTGTGGTCTATAAATCTGTCGATTAAGTACTATTGGGTAGGTGAACATATTCTCTGAATTTGAAGAAAATCAAAGAACATGACTTTTAAAGTTGGGGCAGTTGAGAAATAATGCCCCCTAGATATTTTTTCTGATTCTTATATGTTGATCAAATATAATTATTAACAACCTTACCATCAGGATAAATTTCCAGAGTTAATTCAAATTGAAATCGTGAGACATTTAATTCAACGAATTCTCAATATAGTGCAATAAAACTTCTAATAAGATCCTTCACTGTTTAATATGTATTTTGGAGTTGATTATTAATAATTCTTGCTTCTTTGAAAAATGTTTAATCCCTTCTAGAAAAAAATGACTGGACCCGATTGAGATCGATTACCAGGTGAATCGTTTTGAATTGGTATTAATAGGGACAAATTTTGTTCATCGTTCACAATCGTTTTCAAGCGGGAAAAGCGTTTGAATCGTTCTCAATCGGGTAAGTGCATATAGACGTCGATCGGAAACCTAACCCTAAAGATCGACTATAAACACGCGTGCAGTTGAAAATATAATTTTTTTTTTTTTTTAAGTTGAATTCAGTGATCTTTTGAATTTTTTGAGTCTTTTACGTGGAGGGTCTTCGGATATGTTCAGGTAAAAGTGGTGGTGGTGGTCTTAGGGGGCTGTTAAATATTATTATGGGGTTGGAAATATAATTTTTGGTTTTCTGAAGGTGACTTGGATGATTATTTCAATTTTTTTAATATTTAGCTTCCTCATAGAGGAGGCTTTGTAATGGTAACATTTTTCAAAATTTTTAAATTCATTTAATTAAACCCTCCCTAATTTAAAAATGTCTAATACAATGTTCTAAGCAATTGTCCGGATGTGTGTGTGTGTATGTGTGGATGTGACGCTTTTTTGTGAACACGATAACTAGAAAACGGTTGCAGATGAATTGATGAAATTTGAAGAGCTTATTTTCCTCAAGATTTGATTTGTCTGATTTGTCTTTGTATTTAAAACATTTTTTGTATTATTCTGTAATTTTCCATTTTTGGTAAA
Source organism: Andricus quercusramuli (assembly GCA_932178445.1). NCBI lineage: Eukaryota > Metazoa > Arthropoda > Insecta > Hymenoptera > Cynipidae > Andricus > Andricus quercusramuli. The sequence goes on along the minus strand of CAKNXH010053847.1, from coordinate 5,675 downwards.
TTTCTATTTTTAAATTGAGCAAAATGAAGACTTCGGTTTGTCTATCATTGAAAAAAATAACTTATGCTTCCTCTATGAGGAAGCAAATACATTTGCTAACGGGAAGCAAAGTGCTCGTAGAATGAGCAGCATATAATTATAAATACGAAGAGGAAACACTCGAGATAGAATTCACAGCTAGTTTTTAGTGCTTTCGTGGAGACATTTAGGATTTATCGAATTAAAAGTGGGTGGTCTTAGGGGGTTATTGAATATTATAATGGGGTTGGAAATATAGTTTGAAGTTTTCTGAAGGTAACTTGTGTGATTATTTAAAATTTTGAAATTTGTTGAGTGTTTTACGTGGATGCTCTTCAGATTTATTAAGGCAAAAGTGGAAGGGGTGGTCTTAGGGGGTTGTTGAATACTATAATAGGGTTGAGAATAGAACTTGTGGTTTTCTGATGTTGACTGGGGTAATTATTAATATTTTTTTAATTATTCTGAAGGTGATTTAAGTGATTATTTCAAATTTCTAAATATTTTTTTATTCTTTTACTTGAAGACATTTAGGATTTATCGAATTAAAAGTGGAAGGGGTGGTCTTAAGGGGTTATTGAATACGATAAGAGATGACATATTTTTCCCGAAATTTAAAATTCCCAAATATGAAAATTTCCCGAAAAAAAAATTTCCGAATTGAAAAATTTCCGAATATATATAATTCCCGAAATTTATAATTCCCAAAAGGAAATAGAAATACAGAATTTGAAAATTCCCAAATTTAAAACTTCCCGAAATTGAAGATTCCCGAAATTGTAAGATTCCCGAAATGCAAAATTGCCGAAATTTAAAATTCCCGAAAGGAAATAGAAATACAGAATTTGAAAATTCCCGAATTTAAAAATTCCCGAAATTGTAAAATTTCAGAAATTTAAAATTCCCGAAATTTAAAATTCCCGAAAATATCAATTTCGGGAATTTTGCATTGCAGACATTATAAAATTCCCGAAATAAAAAATTCCCGAAATTCAAAATTCCCGAAAAGTGGGAAAATTATATTATGTTTGTTTGACATAATGAGATTTTATTTAGAGATATGAGAATTAAGAAAAAAATGTTTTTCAAATCTGAAAAGGCACACTATAGTAAGTTATACATTTTAAAGGCCACGTGAGGAGTGGGTCACGTAACTGGATTCCTACCTTACCGACACTTTTTTCAATTGTCAACTTATTTTCACACGAATAGCCACATCGAGTTGAAATTTTGAGATAATAAATAAGAAGTACTAAGAAAGTACTAAAAAAAATTTCTCATGATTATTACAATTTAGGACCAGAGCCACCTCTCTTAGTGCTTCTTATTTATTATCCCAAATTTACAACTCGATGTGCCTATTCGTGTGAAAATAAATTGAAAATAAATTGACAATTAAAGAAAGCGTCCGCAAGTTAGGAATCCGGTCACGTGTCTCACTCGTTACATGGCCTTAATGACGAAAATTTTCCAACCAAAAAAATTCAAAAGAGTACATGGTTTACAGGTCCCTCATTGCATTTTTTTATTGACTTTATCGTTTTCATGTTCTAAATGTTTTGAAGATTAGTGTATCAAATTTTTGTTACATTCAAAATTACCCCCTATTATATTAATAGAATTGTAAATGATTTAATGACAGTCATTTGATTCATTTTGAAGGAATATAATCACTTCTTCTTCATTTTTCTGTAATAATTATATTTTTTCATTTAATTATTGTATTTTGTAATTGGAACACCGTTTTTCAAATTATCATATAAAAATGTGAAACAAGTAAGACAAAATCATTATTTTCTGCAAAAATAAATTTAGTACTTTTTACTGAATGGCGTACAAATATGGTAATGTAAGAGAAAATAATTCTACACGTACCAAAATGCGAAACCTTCGTTTTCAAGACATTCATGAAAAAACTAGTAGTCTTGCGCGTGCCAGGGCGCGCGCCTACTGATATTTTTATGAGAAAGAATAAACCAAATACTTATTTTTTCTATACTATTCATATTTGATTAATGTTGAAAAATATTTGTAGGTACAAAATAATGATTAGAAGGCACGAAACTCACTACAGGATGATGTACGTAGCCTCCAATAAGGAGCTCCTTTTCATTTTTGTTCTTTGTTAAAGCTAAAGGATTAACAGGTTTCTCATCATTTATTTTTTGTCAAATTCTGCTATCGTTATCATCTTGAAAGAATTGTGAATATAATTATAATTCAATTTATTATAATTGGCTCTTAAATTTTTCTAACACTTAACGTATTTGTAAATTATACCGCCGTAATACATTTTTTATTTTATGAATTAAAAGAAATGTTATTTCTAAAATAAATTGTGAATAATTCGTTATAACATGTACATGAGCATATAAATTTCAAATTGATAAATACTACGAATAATATTAATTTTCATGATTATATAAGTTTTACAAAGTTTCAAAAAATGAATGATACATAGAATAATGGCAGTAACTACCAATCTTTCAATTTTTAAGAAATATGATAACAAATGTTTAAGTTGTCTATCTGCTCGGCAATTATTGCTTTCATACTCTATAGCAATCCATTCACCACTAATATTTTATTATGCATTGAGAGATGTAGTGAACTTTTTCTATGAAAAATTAATTTTCTAATTTTCATTGTAAATGATGCACGTTATTACGAAAAAGTAAAATGTATTTTAGTATAACTTTTTTATACATGAACATTTTTATCGTATCTGTTGTTCACGTAAAAATGATAAAATTCTTCTATTATAAGAAGAAAATTATCCTGTCAAAAGAACTTTCCAGGCCTTTATAAAAGTTACAGCACTTTTCTTATTCAAAGCTAAATTAAACAAAAGCTTTTCAAAAATATATATTTTGTTTCCTTTTGCGAAAATCTGTTTCCAATTTTTTTTAGAATAATTTTTTGTAACGTTTCGCATAATTTACTTTAAACAAATATTTCTCCTTGATATATTCTGCGACTGTACTTGTAGAACATGTATAATTTTACACGGATTCTTTCTATAAAAAAAATGTATGTAAAATATTTCTCATAAAATGATTGAAAGTATAAAGTATAAATTTTATTTTTTAAATCCACATATGTTAGATAAGTAATAATACAGAAACGTTGCTCAAAGCATTTGGTTTACGTCGCCGGACTTACGTTTTTATATCTATTTTTAGTAAGCATTGTTTTCATCTCACAGTTTAATTTCTCATAAAATTCTTCCTCGTTATCATTGTTTAATTCTCGTTTTAAAATTTAATATCTTAATATAATAATATAATAATAATATCTTCCATGTGTAAAAATATTAATGTGTAAAATTTAACTGCTCCATTTGTGGTTAAAAATTGACCTTTCTGGTTCTAAATTCAAATATTCATGCAAAAAGATTCGAAGCAAAAAAAATATAAACCAAAAATTAATCAAATCAAATTTGAACTAACATCACATCCATTGTTCAAAGTACTCAGATGGAGATTTATGTCATTTGTCAAAAATTCTTATTTTTTGATAGAAAATTAATTTTTCTAGTTGAAAATTCAAATATTTGGTTTAAAATTTATGTACATATTTTACTCAAAATTCTTCCTCTCTGATAGATAATCAATCTTCTTGATTGAAAATTCAACTTTTTGAGTAAAAATTTAAATATTTTGTCGAACCTTCAACAGTTTTGTTGAAAGTTTATGTTTTTGGCTTGGAATTAAACATTTTTCATGAAATTTTTGTTACTGTTCGAAAATCCATCTTGGTTGATCAATTCGTGTTTTTGATTTGAAAATAGTGTCTTTAGTATATTTTTTTCAAAATAGTAGCAAAACAGCGTCATCGCTTAGAAAAATTGAAAACTGAGAATTGAAAGAATTGAAAATTTCAATTCATAAAACTTTAAACAATTGCATTTGGGATTTAAAAAATGGAAATAATTTGGAAAAATAATATTAAACTCCAAAAAATGTAATTTATTCGATTAATTTAAAAATGATTTTGGAAAAATACAAAGGAATTCAAAAGAATTTGAATAAATGTTGAAAAATTAAAAATAAGTTCAAATCATTTCAAGACGAGTTAAACTCAAACTGAAAACTTAAAAAATATCTATCTAATATTAAATACATAAATGAAAAATAAATAAAATATAAATATCTATCTAATAATAACGACAAAAATATAATAAAATATCCATTAAACTGAATAGAATTATTGACCTAATTTAAAAGAGTTCAGGTCAATTAACAAAATTCGAAAGAGATTATAAAATAATTCTGAATGAATTAGTAATAATTCAGGATGAATTCAAATTAATTGCAAAATATATTTGAAAATCTCTACAAATCTTTGAAAACCTACAAAATGCCTCACTTCTTGTGAATGAATTCCTTGAAGTACATTGAAATATTATAAAATCCCGTGAAATTGTATGAAACTTTATAATATTTTCTTGCATCCTGGATTATGGAAATACCTTCAGAGCTTTTAAAATCCCATAAAATTATTGAAATCTTCGGAAAGTCATCAAATTCATTTAAATATTCTAAAACAATTGAAGCCTTGCAAGTCCTATGAAATAGTTTCATATATTCCGAAGTTTTAAAGAAAATCTCTAAACGCGCAGAAAAATTTGTTTATTTCTCCTAAAGACATTGAAATCCTTTAAAATTCCTTAAAAAATCAATAATATCTTGAAAGTGCATCGAAGTCTTTAAAAATACTTTATAATATTTTAAATCCTATCAGGTTACCGAAATAAATGGAAAATTCATTGGAATCTTTTGATATACCCTAAAACTTGACATACATAGGTCCTATTAAATCGATCTATATTTTCGAAATTTTAGGAAACTCTTTGATACAACACCCCATGCACATTTTTTCAAATCTCTCGAGAAAGCTTTAGAATCTTTTTAAACACTCTAAAGTATTCCAAATCTTCTGAAACCAATTGAATATTCCTTAGAATCTTTTGAAATTCTCTTAAAGTTTTCAAATCCTTTAAAATATTTGGAAATCAATTGAAACATTTTAAAGCTCTTGAAAATGCTTTAGACCTTTTAGAATACCATAAAATAATTCCAATCCTATGAGCAACATTAAATTACTGAAATCAATAAAAAAATTCCTAGGGTCTTTCAAACTACCCTAAGATATTCAAAATCATTCAGAATATTTTGGAATTCCTTGAATTTTTGTAAGCTCTTCAAAATCCCATGCAATTTTTAAAAGCACCCGAAAATATGTCCAATCCTTTGACATTCTTTTAAATTATTGACATCCTTTGATTCTTTAAACATCACTTGAAACTTTTTTGAAAATCCTCAAAATTATTGAACTCTCTTGGAAATACCTTGGAGTCTTTTCAAATTCCTTAAATGTTTATTTTAAGATTAATTGAAAGTTGAAACTTTTTGAAGCTTCCGAAAATGCCTTGAAATCTTCCAAAATACTCCCAAACATTTCCAATTCTCTGAAATCAATTATTAATATTATAATTATATATTATAATCAATATATTTTTTATATAATCTATAATCTATCATTTATAATCTTATAATTATATATAATATTAAGAATATAATTTTTATTTAATAATATATAAATAAATTATGAAAATATAATATTTTTATATAATATTTATATAATTTACAATAATA